>CM050217.1:31310000-31322500 GCA_027475355.1 Coilia nasus
CAGTAGAATGTTGGTAACAATAATGTTAAAGTATCCCTGGTTACTGTAGAATGTTGGACTTTGTTGCAGTAGAATGTTGGTAACAATAATGTTAAAGTATCCCTGGTTACTGTAGAATGTTGGTCTTGGTTACTGTAGAATGTTGGTCTTTGTTGCAGTAGAATGTTGGTAACAATAATGTTAAAGTATCCTTGGTTACTGTAGAATGTTGGACTTGGTTACTGTAGAATGATGGTCTTTGTTGCAGTAGAATGTTGGTAACAATAATATTAAAGTATCCCTGGTTACTGTAGATTGTTGGACTTTGTTGCAGTAGAATGTTGGTAACAATAATGTTAAAGTATCCCTGGTTACTGTAGAATGTTGGCCTTGGTTACTGTAGAATGTTGGTCTTTGTTGCAGTAGAATGTTGGTAACAATAATGTTAAAGTATCCCTGGTTACTGTAGAATGTTGGACTTTGTTGCAGTAGAATGTTGGTAACAATAATGTTAATGTATCCCTGGTTACTGTAGAAGGTTGGTCTTGGTTACTGTAGAATGTTGGTCTTTGTTGCAGTATAATGTTGGTAACAATAATGTTAAAGTACCCCTGGTTACTGTAGAATGTTGGTCTTGGTTACTGTAGAATGTTGGTCTTTGTTGCAGTAGAATGTTGGTAACAATAATGTTAAACTATCCCTGGTAACTTTAGAATGTTGGTCTTGGTTATTGTAGAATGTTGGTCTTGGTTTCTGTAGAATGTTGGTCTTTCTTGCAGTAGAATGTTGGTAACAATAATGTTAAAGTATCCCTGGTTACTGTAGAATGTTGGTCTTGGTTACTGTAGAATGCTGGTCTTTGTTGCAGGAGAATGTTGGTAACAATAATGTTAAAGTATCCCTGGTTTCTGTAGAATGTTGGTCTTGGTTACTGTAGAATGTTGGTCTTTGTTGCAGTAGAATGTTGGTAACAATAATCAACAATAATCTATTGTAGAATGTTGGTCTTGGTTACTGTAGAATGTTGGTCTTTGTTGCAGTAGAATGTTCGTAACAATAATGTTAAAGTATCCCTGGTTACTGTAGAATGTTGGTCTTGGTTAATGTAGAATGTTGGTCTTTGTTGCAGTAGAATGTTGGTAACAATAATGTTGAAGTATCCCTGGTTACTGTAGAATGTTGGTCTTTGTTGCAGTAGAATGTTGGTAACAATAATGTTAAAGTATCCCTGGTTACTGTAGAATGTTGGACTTTGTTGCAGTAGAATGTTGGTAACAATAATGTTAAAGTATCCCTGGTTACTGTAGAATGTTGGTCTTGGTTACTGTAGAATGTTGGTCTTTGTTGCAGTAGAATGTTGGTAACAATAATGTTAAAGTATCCCTGGTTACTGTAGAATGTTGGTCTTTGTTACTGTAGAATTTTTGTCTTTGTTGCAGTAGAATGTTGGTAACAATAATGTTAAAGTATCCTTGGTTACTGTAGAATGTTGGACTTCGTTGCAGTAGAATGTTGGTAACAATAATGTTAACGTATCCCTGGTTACTGTAGAATGTTGGTCTTGGTTACTGTAGAATGTTGGTCTTGGTTACTGTAGAATGTTGGTCTTTGTTGCAGTAGAATGTTGGTAACAATAATGTTAAAGTATCCCTGGTTACTGTAGATTGTTGGGCTTTGTTGCAGTAGAATGTTGGAAACAATAATGTTAAAGTATCCCTGGTAACTTTAGAATGTTGGTCTTGGTTATTGTAGAATGTTGGTCTTGGTTACTGTAGAATGTTGGTATTGGTTACTGTAGAATGTTGGTCTTTGTTGCAGTAGAATGTTGGTAACAATAATGTTAAAGTATCCCTGGTTACTGTAGAATGTTGGTCTTGGTTACTGTAGAATGTTGGTCTTTGTTGCAGTAGAATGTTGGTAACAATAATGTTAAAGTATCCCTGGTTTCTGTAGAATGTTGGTCTTGGTTACTGTAGAATGTTGGTCTTTGTTGCAGTAGAATGTTGGTAACAATAATCAACAATAATCTATTGTAGAATGTTGGTCTTGGTTACTGTAGAATGTTGGTCTTTGTTGCAATAGAATGTTGGTAACAATAATGTTAAAGTATTCCTGGTTACTGTAGAATGTTGGTCTTGGTTACTGTAGAATGTTGGTCTTTGTTGCAGTAGAATGTTGGTAACAATCATGTTAAAGTATCCCTAGTTACTGTAGAATGTTGGTCTTGGTTACTGTAGAATGTTGCTAACAATAATCAACAATAATCTACTGTAGAATGGTGGTAACAGTATCCAGTTCAGTTCAGCTTAGAATGCAATGAAATCCTCTTCACATGCTTGAATGATGAACAGCTATCCATCAGTATATATAATAGTGATACAGTCACTTATTGCTTTAAAAGTGTAAAAGTAAAAAAAAACAACTGTTTTAGTTCATTCTTGATTTAACAATTACTGACTATTTTTGTTAGAGTGTATAGGATGTTTTTTACTATATCAAGCTATAGCCTGTATACATATGTTATGATTTGATTGTCCTTTCACATGTAATGTCATATAATGCTTTTTGTTATTTTTCCATAAGTATTTCTGTTTATAACGTGTCTGCTAAATACTATAACTGTAACTGTAAATAGCGGGGGGATCAGTGTATGATATTTACTCTGTGGAGTGCTAAAGAGTCTTCTAGCACAGGGCTAGAAAGTGTCTGTAAACCTTGCTGTGCCTGTACAGATAGTCCTGAGGCGTTTGCCAGAGGGCAGTAAGGTGAAGAGTACTCGGGAAGGGTGACTAGAGTCTTTCATGATGCACTTTGTGTTCCTGTGGCAGCGTGTGATGTACACGTCCTGTATTGCAGGGAGCTGTGCTCCTATCATCTGTAGTGCACTTTGAAGCCCCTTTGTAGTGCTTTCTTCTTCTCTTCTCTTCTCTTCTCTTCTCTTCTCTTCTCTTCTCTTCTCTTCTCTTCTCTTCTCTTCTCTTCTCTTCACTGCAGCTGCAGTTCATAGCAGGATGGAATGCACCCTGTTAGGATGGACACAGCACACCTGTAGAAACTGCTGAGGACTGTAGTGGACATTGGGGCTGTCCGCAGATGCCTGAGGAAGTCAAGGCGTTGATGGGCTTTTCTGGGGACAGCTGTTGCATGCTCTGTCCACTTGAGGTCATCACTGAGGGTGACCCTGAGGAATTGAAAGGTGCTGACTCTCTCCACAGCATCCTCATCCATGTCAATGGGGGAGTGGGCTGCATCCTGTCTGAAGTCAACCACCATCTCTGGAGTGCTAAAAGAGCTTCAGTCTCAGATGTTCCTTTCTTTCCAGTCTTCATGAAACTTTCCCCAGTTTTCCCACTTCCTTGCTAGTAGAAGGTGCTGAAGTGTGAGGCGTGAAAAGATGAGGATGCGTTATTGTTTCTCCATCTTGAAGAGTGGCTTTATTGGCACAGCTGTAAACATAAAGTGATATTTACATGAATGAAATAGAAAAGAATTGTCATGTTTGTAAAGTGGTTGATGAAGCCTGGCTGAGGCGACTGGGCCGACATGCTGGCACGCTCATGCGCACGGCAGGGCAACGGTCAGTGAGTGTTTGTCCTCGCACCTCCAGCACACCTGGGGGTGCGACCATACACACACACACACTGACATATTGACTTTCCATACAGTCTTTTACACACACACACACACACACACACACACACACACACACACACACACACACACACACACACCATACATGTGTCTAGATTATGTACAACAATAAAATAAAAATGTATTAGTTGTTACTCATTCTCCATGTCGCTGTATTCTTTGGGGAGCACAGCAGATACTCAGCTGCTTGTTACAGTGTACAGTTCAAGAGCTCGCGCCATCGCTAATCTCTGTATACGCAGACACAGCGTGTCGCAGGGCTTAAAGACACAGTACCTCTGTTACAGCTAGCAATTCAGTCATTCAGTCATTCACTTTCAGTCATGGTTTACATAGCTACTGCAGACAGCTATGTTCTCCCTTTCTCATTCATTTCTGGTCTAGATAATTGCTGCAGTCAATTATTCATCATTCCTTGTGTATATATTGTATATATTGTGTACATAACCCTTGCATTATCTCTTGGATTATCATTTGTATATTTGTATTACTTATCTTGTCTTTTGAATTCTTGTTTTATCTATTCCAGTAAACCACGGTTTTCATCGTTGTAAAGCCAATCAGCTTCACAGGTTAATTCCTTCCACGGTTCACTGATTATCAAGGTTTCCTCGTCCTTTTACGGTTTCACTGTTCATGAGTGGTGTTTGTGTCTTCACTGCGGGACATTTCATTCTTGTTCTGACCGGACAATCTGTGGCGATTATGGTATATCTCAAGCAGCCCCTCTCCATACAGTCCTTTTTGGTTTAGTGTTGGTTACCACCTGCCCCCCCTTTTCACCCCCACTACACTGGTTTCAAGCCCCCTCCTCCTCACACTCCTTTTCAAATAGTGAACTCACCCCAACACACAGTAGCCACCATATTTCTCATATCATATCATTTTAATTAGAAATCTAAGAGCTTTATTGTGTGTGTAGATGAAGTAAATGCTTTAAGAAGCTCTCATGATGAGCCTAAATGACTAAATGGCTCCTCCCGAGCTTCAGACACATTTGACTGTTCTGTTTGCTATTACAATTTTGGGGGTTTGTGGGTGGGGGTTGGGGGGTAGGGATAGGGTGGGTTTTCTCTTAGGCCAATTGTCTCTTTTTTGTCTAATTGTTCCATCACATTTTTCTTTCTGTTTTATTTATTTATTCCTTTTAATTTGTCACAAATCTCCGTTTTTACTTAAAATGTCTCTGGTATAGCTCCCATATGATTCACATAGAATTCATTATCTCTAAAACCTGATATAGATGACAACTCCCTCTACAATGCAAGATGGATCGAGTAGGCACTCCATTAAAATAGTAACCTGGAATGTACATGGTTTAGGTGGGACAATTAAATGATGTAAAGTTCTCTCACACTTAAAGAGCCTCTCAACTGGCATAGTTTTTTTTACAGGAGACTCACTTATGCAGAGAAGATCATGTGAGACTACGCAAACCATGGGTTGGTCAGATTTTCCACTCCAATTTTAATAGTAAATCCAGAGCAAATCATGTGAACCCAAACCCTCATACAAACATACAAACATACAAACATACACATACGTGCACAAATACTATACATGCACACACACTAACACACATGCACACTTATATACAGTTGAGCCCAAAATGATTAGCCCCCACTTATAAAATTAGACAAAACTCTTCATTTCTCCATGGGAATGACCTTTAACCACAACTGTTTATAGTGTATTTGTTTCCAAAATAACAAAGACAAAAGTTTTATTAGGATATTTTACCAATACACCAAGTTGAAACAAGAATGCAAAAATGATGTTCAAAATTATTAGCACCCTGGCCATTAATAGTGAATAGTTTAGCCTTTCTCAGCCACAACCGACAACAACCACTTAGAGTAGTTCTTTACCAGGTTGGCACAGGTCTCCTGATGTTTTTTTATTCTATTCTTCTATTACAAATTGTTCCAGCTGGTCCAAATTGCATGGTTTCTGAGACTAAATTATTCAGTTCAAAGTGGTTTTCAGACTTCACTATACTAGGGCCAGGCTGAAAAAACTGTTCCCTGATGCGGATGACCTCCGAATATTCCTATCTCCCCATGTCCTTTAATTGCTATTTTGGTGTGTCCACGTTATTGGGAAATTTAACAGCTACCAAGCTGATGTTATTGCATTTGCCGCACTGATAGCCAAACGCCAAATACTTCTTCACTGGAAGAGCCCTAAACCACCTGGCTCTTGTTCCTGGTTTGGAGAGCTTATGTCTTTCCTACACCTAGAGAAAATAAAGCATACTGTTAGAGGATCTTTGAAAACATTCTATAAAACGTGGGAACCCCTCCTTTCCTATGATCCACATAACATCAACCAACAATTAGACACGGAAGACTGGTGACACTTTCCCCTTTTCTATATATTGTATATATTTAATCTTTTATTTTGTGTTTTATGTTTATTTATTTATTTATTTTTATTCTGTTTCTTTTTAATGTTTGTGTGTATATGTGTGTATCTTTATAAGTAGTAATGTACATATATGTAATAGTCCAGGTTGATTTGCCCTTCCCATATAATATTTTAAGTTTCATATTCATTTTATGGGAGTAGTTAGGGTGGGAAGGGTGGGTGTTTTGGGTGTGTGGGTTAAAATGTTTGCTTTTGATTAAAAAATCCCAAGCCCATGGCTTGTAAACACGTTATATTTTGACTATTACTTTTTGTGGTTTGCTCAATAAACATATTTGGAAAAAAAAAGATGTTCCTTTTGTCTTGCAAACTAAACAAAAGACTGCTTATTAAACTTCCTGTAATCACGAAAATGCTGCCGATATGCCTCCAGAACCAACTCATAAGCAGGAAGTATGGCTGACTTCACTGTGTTGTAACAGCTAGACTCTGCTCAGCTGCTCATGCCTTTCTCCCTGGCTCTCATTCTCACATACCTCTTTCTCACATGCACGCATCTTCACACACCTGCACACAACCTTTTGTTTGTCCTGTCTGATCCTTTGTTTGATTATTTAACTCCAAGACATTGTTTTTCCTCTTGTGTCTAATACTCTTTAGTTATTTAAATATATTTAGTTATTTAAAAACTAAGTTGTCTGCCTCCCTTTTATGCTGCGGTCTCACGAGCCGGGCCGTAACACTATATATATACTTGGCCAATAAAACTAATTTTGATTCTTGCACTACCTTTACATTTTAAAGTTTAAAATCTCTAATGAATTTATACTACTATGTGTGGCCACTAGATGGCAGACGTACATCAAGAATAGACCTCTCTTTCCAGGAAGTAGTGTGTACCACATCAGAAACGAAACTTAAAGTGAGTAGAGGCTGGAGAGCTGTCGTTACACTTATCAGACATTAAGAAAAATGGCAGAAGCGCGAGCGAGTAACGAGGACATTTTCATGTGTCCTATTTGTTTGGATCTTCTGAAGGATCCAGTGACTATTCTATGTGGACACACTTACTGTTTGGGCTGCATTAAGGGCTGCTGGGATCAGGAAGATCTGAAGGGCGTTTACAGCTGCCCCCCCAGTGCAGACAGACTTTCACTCCAAGACCCGTTTTAAACAAGAATAATATTGTTGCTGAGCTCGTGGATCAAATGAGGAAGACCCGAATACAAACTACAGCTCGTGTTGTATGCACCACCGGACTGGAAGATGGTGTGGAGTGTGATGTCTGCACCGGGAGAAAACTCAAAGCTGTGAAGTCCTGTCTGGAGTGTCTCCTGTCGTACTGTGACACTCATTTAAAAGCTCACAACGAACTTATCGGAAGAAAACACACCGTGATCGACGCCACAGGCCAGCTACAGGAGAGGATCTGCTCCCGTCATAAGAAGGTTTTTGAAATATTCTGTCGTACGGATCAGAGTTGTATCTGCTATCTGTGCATGGTAGACGATCATAAAGGCCACGACACAGTCACGGCTGCAGCAGAACGGACAGACAAACAGGTGAGTTTTGTTGTAATTTGTTTGTGGTAACATTGGTGTCACTTATGGGTGATTTTTTTTTTTTTTTAATTTTATTTAAGAGTTCTGATACAGCTGCACCAGTATGAATGCCATGTTGATATACCCTACAAGATTTATGGAGTGACTTTGCCCCTTTAAGAAGCTATGAAGAACTAGAGCATGTTTATTAGGTAAAAGCTCCATTGTTTGAAATCTGTCAAACATTGACATGCCAGCTTCAAGTATAATACACAGTGTTAATAACGGGTTCAGAAACAGCTCTGCTCATGTGAGATCGTGGCGTTTACACAGCAACAGCTGATTGTAAAGAATTAGTGAACACACAAAGTCACACTTGTTTACTGTCATCTATGGACCATCACAGATCTTTACATTCTAAAAAACTATAAATGGAAGCTGTTCAATTGTAATATAACTAAGGTAAAATTTATGGGGTAATTATTTAAATCATCTGTGTCTGTACAGCTGGACTAAATAAAGTGTTTCTGCAATCCCTGTAATGAAATTCAAGTGTTTCCTTACATTGAAACATGTATTTTTTGTATTGCTAGTGATGTGTTTTACAGTAATTATAATTGAAATGAATGTTATTTTTTATTGTGAACAGAAACAGTTGGGGAAGACCAAAATGACACTCCAGCAGAGGCTCCAGGAGAGAGAGGAGGAGCTACAGGAGCTGAGGAAGGCTGTGGAGACTCTCAAGGTGAGAACTGACCAGAGGAGACAGCAGCTGACTGATGGAGGTTTCAGCTCCCACACAGTAACATTATGGTCATTAATACCACAGTTACGATGATGTACTGAACAACTCAAAGTGAAATTATTTGCCATATCAGTCTGCCTAATTTTCTGTGGTTTACTCATAGACGTCTGCTGACCGTGATAGTTAGTAATGAACAATACAAAACAAACAGATATTAGTGTTAGGGGGCAGTTATGGGCTAGCGGTTAAGGCATTGGAGTTGTGGCCAAAGGGTCATGGGTTCAGTTCCCCACACCGACAGGTGGGTGTGGAGTGTGAATGACCAGTGCTCTCCTCCATTCTCACCTGTGACTGAGGTAGCCTGAGCATAATATTGTCCCCACACACTGCTTGCCCCTGCTCACATGTGGGATGGGTTAAATGCAGAGACTGAATTTGGTTGAGTGCACTGCGTGCTGTGGTGTGCTGTGTGTTCATAATGACAAATGGGAATCACTTTCACTTTTAAGTAGGATATGATATGACAAATACTAGAGTAGTTGTGATGGGATTAGCCAATTGGAGATGATTAAATAATGTCCTGTCCGATCAGTCTTCTGCACAGACAGCAGTGGAGGAGAGTGAGAGGATGTTTACTGAGATGATGCGCTCCATTGAGAGAAGGCGCTCTGAGGTGACAGAGCTGATCAGAGCTCAGGAGAAGGCTGAGGTGAGTCGGGCTGAAGGACTCCTGAAGCGACTGGAGCAGGAGATTGCTGAGCTGAAGAGGAGAGATGCTGAGATGAAGCAGCTTTTACAGATAGAGGATGATATTCATTTCCTCAAGGTATTTTCAGATAAATTGTTAGATTGAAAACTATTCATTTTCCAGTATTAAACTTTCATGTTTTGAATGTACTGTAGCAATTTAGTAATACACTCCATTCTTACATTATGCCCTTATAACTGAATGTTCTTGTATAGATTTTGCTAAAGTTCTTTCAAATCTACAGTAGTTTGAAATCAGCATAATGTCTAAAACAAAGCTGAATAATTTGCTAATTACTTCAGGTCCCATTTAAAGAGAAGATGCACCACCATTTAAAGAATTGGTTTCCTACCCAAACATCTCACTCTGTTGCTTGTAGACTTTCTCCTCAGTCAGTGATCCACCTCAGTCAAAGAACTTATCCTGCATCACTGTCAGTCAGAGTCTCTCTTTTGATGCTGTGACAAAATCTGTCTCCACACTGAAGAAGCTATTGGAGGATCTCTGCAAGCAGGACATCATGAAGATACCTGCAGCAGGTTGGTCATATTCTTGTGTTGTGATTAATGTTTTTTCATTATTAATTTTATTAATATTTGGGAGGAGCTCATAGGGATGATTGACAGCAATGAACTCACCTGTGTCCCACCTTCCTTTGTAACCTGCCTGCTGTTTGACATGTCTACACACTGGCATTGAGAATTAGGCCTCTGCCTCCCCCTCCTCCCCCATTTCACTAGTGGCTCTACACTCTCATTCCCCTTCTAGACATAGGGGGTGCAAGCAGACATCACTCTCCAGTGATTATCTCCACTAAAGGCATTCCCTGACCAAGGCCCACTACCAAGCCAAACATGTTCTTTCAGACAGCAAGCATAGCTATGGGCCAACTAGTGAAATCAGGGGGTTAGATGGGGAGTCCTGCTTCCTACAGCTGAATTATTCCAGAGCAAAGATAAAACCAACAACGGTAGTGGCTAACAAGTTAGCACCTATGCTTTTGGGAAACGCACCCCTGATTTCTTCAGGCAAATTATTCCAGAGCAGAGGTGCCCTGACACTAAATGCCCTATCATCTTGTAGAGCTTCAGTAACCAGTAAAAGTCATCAGAAGGATGTTGAACTCTATTCTGAAGCATACTGGGAGCCAGTGCAGTGAGGCTAAAACAGGAGTGACGTGATCACACTTCTTTGTCCTAGTAAGAAGCCTGGCAGCTGCATTCTGAACAGCTTGAAGGCGTTTGATAGATTTGTGATTGAGACAAGTAAAAAGGCCATTGCAGTAATCAATCCCCAATCCACAAAGGGACCTACAGAGTGCATCCCCATCTTTAGCTGTCTGTTCCACAAGAGATGCTGCCCTGTAAGATTTCTAAAGCTGGAGACTCCTAGTGTCACTTTGTCATGTGATCTCTGATCTCTGATTGAATGTGGAGCATATTGTGGTGTTCATGCACTTATTTAGGCCAATGTGATGTTTTCTGTCTCAGTGTCTGATGGCCAGGCTCTTATTACTGAACCAGTGACCAGAGAGGACTTCTTACACTGTGAGTTGGACAGATGCAGTTCTGAACATGCCCACAAACACACACACACACACACACACACACACACACACACACACACACACACACACACACACACACACACACACACGCATACACACATACACACACACACGCTGACATACTCATACAATATACTGTACAAAAACAACAACATACACTCACACACACTCACAGAAACACACACACACACAAACTAGCACACATACACACTGACACACACATTTTCACATGCCCAAACACATACATATGCACATGCCCACAAACACACACACACACACACACACACACACACGAGAACATACCCACACAGACGTGCATTTCTACACAGCCCATTAACACACACAGACAGACACACACTCATATATTTACATGCCCACAAACACACACACATGTTAACATGTCCACACACACATGCATTTCTGCACATGCCCACAGACACACACACAAACACACACAAACAAACACACACAGTACAGCACACAAAAAACACAACACACACACACACACACACACACACACACACACA
The DNA here is from genome assembly GCA_027475355.1 of Coilia nasus. Taxonomy (NCBI): domain Eukaryota; kingdom Metazoa; phylum Chordata; class Actinopteri; order Clupeiformes; family Engraulidae; genus Coilia; species Coilia nasus. Next base: position 31,321,126 of record CM050217.1, read on the forward strand.
CACACACACACACACACACGAACACACTTAACCATAAACACAAACATAAGCAGAAACCACACACACACAGATGTACGTTTTGTGCATGCTCACAAACAAATACACACACGTGACCATGCCTGTTCACACACACATGTACATTTCTGTACATGCTCACAAATGCACACACACACACACACACACACACACACACACACACACACACACACACACAGACACACACAAGCACACGCAGTACAGCACACAAAAAACACAACACACACACACACACACACACACACACACACACACACACACACACACACACACACACACACACACACACACAGTACTACTCACACAAAGACAGAGAAAGAGAGAAAACACACACACACAGAAATAACCACATACACACATACAGTAAACACTCACAGATGCACACACACACACAGAAATATACACAAACCACAACACACATGCACACTTACAGAAACACACACACGAACAGACACAGAAATATCCACAAACTACAACACACACACACAAAACACACACACAGAAATATACACAAACCACAACACACATACACACTTACACAAACACACACACCTACAAACACATATGAAAAATACACAAACTACAACAAAAAACCCCACACACACACATTCCCTCATATTACATCACCAATGCCAAATACCAAAGTCTCTCACATGCCCTCAAACACACACACACACACACACACACACACACACACACACACACACACACACACACACACACACACATTTCCACATGCACATGACCACATACACACACACATGCTCAAACACACACACACATACACACTTACAGAATCACACACGCACTCCTACAAACACACATGTGAAAATATACAAAAACCACAACACACCCACACACACACACACATACTCTTGCAAGACATCACCAACATCAAAGTCTCACACACACACACATACACACACAAACACACACACATTTTCACGTGTCCAAACAAACACACACACACATGCTATACATAAGCACACGCACACACATTTTCACATGCCCAAATACACACACACACACACACAGTTTTACATTCTTGCACATTCTCACAAACAAATACATACACACACACACACACACACACACACACACGTGTCCATTTCTGTACATGCTCACAAATGCACTCTCTCTTACTCACACACACACACAAACAGAAATATCCAACGAGACACACACAGAAATGTACACAAACTAGGGGTGTTGAAATTAATCATATAATCGATGCATCGCGATGCAGACGTGAACAATTAATAATCGTTTCAATAGCAGATCATAATCGATTATAATGTATTGTGATAACCTGTGTTAATTGTGTTCTGTTCTGCTGATA
>CM050217.1:31327500-31365000 GCA_027475355.1 Coilia nasus
ACACACAGACACACACACACACACACACATGACCACATACACACATGGGCACATGACTGCACAAAAACATACACACACACACACACACACACACACACACACACAGACACACACACAGACTTACAGTCTTTGTGGTGTAGCCAAGCAAACAAGCACCACACCCACACACACACACACACACACACACACACACACACACACACACACACACACACACACACACAACTCTTAGCTGTGTTAGTGCAGCTATGAACCAAAGTGGCCTTTATTTGAGAGTTTGTATGCAGATAGTTTAATGGTTGTAATTCTTTCTCATCTCTGTGGAAATATATGTTCCATATTCATGAAAACTGCTCATTTCCATGTCAAACACAAGTTGGGTTGGATCATACACCACTGATGATATTAAACTAGATTTCTTCTCCTCCAACATTTATTCAACATTTGGACATTTGTATTTCTGGCTGGGTATGGGGGCGGTGGGGGGCTTTTTTGCTTTTGTACTTGCTCTCAAGGATTCTTGTACATGTACATAATAAAATAATTACTCACAAAACTTGAGCATCTGTGAATGATTTTAAAAACACTCACACAGAAGTCATTTCAGTAGTTGATTGATGTTGTGCACATATGAGAATCACATAGTCAGAATAAGAGACCTTTGGAAAGACTGCAAGCACTACAATGCAGCTTGTAGCTCACATGTGACACATGTGACAATCCTTGGTTACTGTAGAATGTTGGTCTTTGTTGCAGTAGAATGTTGGTAACAATAATGTTAAAGTATCCCTGGTTACTGTATAATGTTGGTCTTTGTTGCAGTAGAATGTTGGTAACAACAATGTTAAAGTATCCCTGGTTACTGTAGAATGTTGGTCTTGGTTACTGTAGAATGTTGGTCTTTGTTGCAGTAGAATGTTGGTAACTATAATGTTAAAGTATCCCTGGTTACTGTAGAATGTTGGACTTTGTTGCAGTAGAATGTTGGTAACAATAATGTTAAAGTACCCCTGGTTACTGTAGAATGTTGGTCTTTGTTGCAGTAGAATGTGGGTAACAATAATGTTAAAGTACCCCTGGTTACTGTAGAATGTTGGTCTTTGTTGCAGTAGAATGTTGGTAACAATAACTTTAAAGTATCCCTGGTAACTTTAGAATGTTGGTCTTGGTTACTGTAGAATGTTGGTCTTTGTTGCAGTAGAATGTTGGTAACAATAATCAACAATAATCTATTGTAGAATGTTGGTCTTGGTTACTGTAGAATGTTGGTCTTTGTTGCAATAGAATGTTGGTAACAATAATGTTAAAGTATCCCTGGTTACTGTAGAATGTTGGTCTTGGTTATTGTAGAATGTTGGTCTTGGTTACTGTAGAATGTTGGTCTTTGTTGCAGTAGAATGTTGGTAACAATAATCAACAATAATCTATTGTAGAATGTTGGTCTTGGTTACTGTAGAATGTTGGTCTTTGTTGCAGTAGAATGTTGGTAACAATAATGTTAAAGTATCCCTGGTTACTGTACAATGTTGGTCTTTGTTGCAGTAGAATGTTGGTAACAATAATGTTAAAGTATCCCTGGTTACTGTAGAATGTTGGACTTTGTTGCAGTAGAATGTTGGTAACAATAATGTTAAAGTATCCTTGGTTACTGTAGAATGTTTGTCTTGGTTACTGTAGAATGTTGGTCTTTGTTGCAGTAGAATGTTAGTAACAATAATGTTAAAGTATACCTGGTTACTATAGATTGTTGGACTTTGTTGCAGTAGAATGTTGGTAACAATAATGTTAAAGTATCCCTGGTTACTGTAGAATGTTGGTCTTGGTTACTGTAGAATGTTGGTCTTTGTTGCAGTAGAATGTTAGTAACAATAATGTTAAAGTATCCCTGGTTACTGTAGATTGTTGGACTTTGTTGCAGTAGAATGTTGGTAACAATAATGTTAAAGTATCCCTGGTTACTGTAGAATGTTGGTCTTGGTTACTGTAGAATGTTGGTCTTTGATGCAGTAGAATGTTGGTAACAATAATGTTAAAGTATCCCTGGTTAATGTAGAATGTTGGTCTTGGTTACTGTAGAATGTTGGTCTTTGTTGCAGTAGAATGTTGGTAACAATAATGTTAAAGTACCCCTGGTTACTGTAGATTGTTGGACTTTGTTGCAGTAGAATGTTGGTAACAATATTGTTAAAGTATCCCTGGTTACTGTAGAATGTTGGTCTTGGTTACTGTAGAATGTTGGTCTTTGTTGCAGTAGAATGTTAGTAACAATAATGTTAAAGTATCCCTGGTTACTGTAGAATGTTGGACTTTGTTGCAGTATAATGTTGGTAACAATAATGTTAAAGTACCCCTGGTTACTGTAGAATGTTGGTCTTTGTTGCAGTAGAATGTTGGTAACAATAACTTTAAAGTATCCCTGGTAACTTTAGAATGTTGGTCTTGGTTACTGTACAATGTTGGTCTTTGTTGCGGTAGAATGTTGGTAACAATAATCAACAATAATCTATTGTAGAATGTTGGTCTTGGTTACTGTAGAATGTTGGTCTTTGTTGCAATAGAATGTTGGTAACAATAATGTTAAAGTATCCCTGGTTACTGTAGAATGTTGGTCTTGGTTATTGTAGAATGTTTGTCTTGGTTACTGTAGAATGTTGGTCTTTGTTGCAGTAGAATGTTGGTAACAATAATCAACAATAATCTATTGTAGAATGTTGGTCTTGGTTACTGTAGAATGTTGGTCTTTGTTGCAGTAGAATGTTAGTAACAATAATGTTAAAGTATCCCTGGTTACTGTAGAATGTTGGACTTTGTTGCAGTAGAATGTTGGTAACAATAATGTTAAAGTACCCCTGGTTACTGTAGAATGTTGGTCTTTGTTGCAGTAGAATGTTGGTAAAAATAATGTTAAAGTATCCCTGGTTACTGTAGAATGTTGGACTTTGTTGCAGTAGAATGTTGGTAACAATAATGTTAAAGTACCCCTGGTTACTGTAGAATGTTGGTCTTTGTTGCAGTAGAATGTTGGTAACAATAACTTTAAAGTATCCCTGGTAACTTTAGAAGGTTGGTCTTGGTTACTGTACAATGTTGGTCTTTGTTGCAGTAGAATGTTGGTAACAATAATCAACAATAATCTATTGTAGAATGTTGGTCTTGGTTACTGTAGAATGTTGGTCTTTGTTGCAATAGAATGTTGGTAACAATAATGTTAAAGTATCCCTGGTTACTGTAGAATGTTGGTCTTGGTTATTGTAGAATATTGGTCTTGGTTACTGTAGAATGTTGGTCTTTGTTGCAGGAGAATGTTGGTAACAATAATCAACAATAATCTATTGTAGAATGTTGGTCTTGGTTACTGTAGAATGTTGGTCTTTGTTGCAGTAGAATGTTGGTAACAATAATGTTAAAGTATCCCTGGTTACTGTACAATGTTGGTCTTTGTTGCAGTAGAATGTTGGTAACAATAATGTTAAAGTATCCCTGGTTACTGTAGAATGTTGGACTTTGTTGCAGTAGAATGTTGGTAACAATAATGTTAAAGTATCCCTGGTTACTGTAGAATGTTGGACTTTGTTGCAGTAGAATGTTGGTAACAATAATGTTAAAGTATCCTTGGTTACTGTAGAATGTTTGTCTTGGTTACTGTAGAATGTTGGTCTTTGTTGCAGTAGAATGTTAGTAACAATAATGTTAAAGTATCCCTGGTTACTGTAGATTGTTGGACTTTGTTGCAGTAGAATGTTGGTAACAATAATGTTAAAGTATCCCTGGTTACTGTAGAATGTTGGTCTTTGTTGCAGTAGAATGTTAGTAACAATAATGTTAAAGTATCCCTGGTTACTGTAGAATGTTGGACTTTGTTGCAGTAGAATGTTGGTAACAATAATGTTAGGGTATCCCTGGTTACTGTAGAATGTTGGACTTTGTTGCAGTAGAATGTTGGTAACAATAATGTTAAAGTATCCCTGGTTACTGTAGAATGTTGGTCTTGGTTACTGTAGAATGTTGGTCTTTGTTGCAGTAGAATGTTAGTAACAATAATGTTAAAGTATCCCTGGTTACTGTAGATTGTTGGACTTTGTTGCAGTAGAATGTTGGTAACAATAATGTTAAAGTATCCCTGGTTACTGTAGAATGTTGGTCTTGGTTACTGTAGAATGTTGGTCTTTGATGCAGTAGAATGTTGGTAACAATAATGTTAAAGTATCCCTGGTTAATGTAGAATGTTGGTCTTGGTTACTGTAGAATGTTGGTCTTTGTTGCAGTAGAATGTTGGTAACAATAATGTTAAAGTACCCCTGGTTACTGTAGATTGTTGGACTTTGTTGCAGTAGAATGTTGGTAACAATATTGTTAAAGTATCCCTGGTTACTGTAGAATGTTGGTCTTGGTTACTGTAGAATGTTGGTCTTTGTTGCAGTAGAATGTTAGTAACAATAATGTTAAAGTATCCCTGGTTACTGTAGAATGTTGGACTTTGTTGCAGTATAATGTTGGTAACAATAATGTTAAAGTACCCCTGGTTACTGTAGAATGTTGGTCTTTGTTGCAGTAGAATGTTGGTAACAATAATGTTAAAGTATCCCTGGTTACTGTAGAATGTTGGACTTTGTTGCAGTAGAATGTTGGTAACAATAATGTTAAAGTACCCCTGGTTACTGTAGAATGTTGGTCTTTGTTACTGTAGAATGTTGGTCTTTGTTGCAGTAGAATGTTGGTAACAATAATGTTAAAGTATCCCTGGTTACTGTAGAATGTTGGACTTTGTTGCAGTAGAATGTTGGTAACAATAATGTTAAAGTATCCCTGGTTACTGTAGAATGTTGGTCTTGGTTACTGTAGAATGTTGGTCTTTGTTGCAGTAGAATGTTAGTAACAATAATGTTAAAGTATCCCTGGTTACTGTAGATTGTTGGACTTTGTTGCAGTAGAATGTTGGTAACAATAATGTTAAAGTATCCCTGGTTACTGTAGAATGTTGGTCTTGGTTACTGTAGAATGTTGGTCTTTGATGCAGTAGAATGTTGGTAACAATAATGTTAAAGTATCCCTGGTTAATGTAGAATGTTGGTCTTGGTTACTGTAGAATGTTGGTCTTTGTTGCAGTAGAATGTTGGTAACAATAATGTTAAAGTACCCCTGGTTACTGTAGATTGTTGGACTTTGTTGCAGTAGAATGTTGGTAACAATATTGTTAAAGTATCCCTGGTTACTGTAGAATGTTGGTCTTGGTTACTGTAGAATGTTGGTCTTTGTTGCAGTGGAATGTTAGTAACAATAATGTTAAAGTATCCCTGGTTACTGTAGAATGTTGGACTTTGTTGCAGTATAATGTTGGTAACAATAATGTTAAAGTACCCCTGGTTACTGTAGAATGTTGGTCTTTGTTGCAGTAGAATGTTGGTAACAATAATGTTAAAGTATCCCTGGTTACTGTAGAATGTTGGACTTTGTTGCAGTAGAATGTTGGTAACAATAATGTTAAAGTACCCCTGGTTACTGTAGAATGTTGGTCTTTGTTGCAGTAGAATGTTGGTAACAATAACTTTAAAGTATCCCTGGTAACTTTAGAATGTTGGTCTTGGTTACTGTACAATGTTGGTCTTTGTTGCAGTAGAATGTTGGTAACAATAATCAACAATAATCTATTGTAGAATGTTGGTCTTGGTTACTGTAGAATGTTGGTCTTTGTTGCAATAGAATGTTGGTAACAATAATGTTAAAGTATCCCTGGTTACTGTAGAATGTTGGTCTTGGTTACTGTAGAATGTTGGTCTTTGTTGCAGTAGAATGTTGGTAACAATAATCAACAATAATCTATTGTAGAATGTTGGTCTTGGTTACTGTAGAATGTTGGTCTTTGTTGCAGTAGAATGTTAGTAACAATAATGTTAAAGTATCCCTGGTTACTGTAGAATGTTGGACTTTGTTGCAGTAGAATGTTGGTAACAATAATGTTAAAGTACCCCTGGTTACTGTAGAATGTTGGTCTTTGTTGCAGTAGAATGTTGGTAAAAATAATGTTAAAGTATCCCTGGTTACTGTAGAATGTTGGACTTTGTTGCAGTAGAATGTTGGTAACAATAATGTTAAAGTACCCCTGGTTACTGTAGAATGTTGGTCTTTGTTGCAGTAGAATGTTGGTAACAATAACTTTAAAGTATCCCTGGTAACTTTAGAAGGTTGGTCTTGGTTACTGTACAATGTTGGTCTTTGTTGCAGTAGAATGTTGGTAACAATAATCAACAATAATCTATTGTAGAATGTTGGTCTTGGTTACTGTAGAATGTTGGTCTTTGTTGCAATAGAATGTTGGTAACAATAATGTTAAAGTATCCCTGGTTACTGTAGAATGTTGGTCTTGGTTATTGTAGAATATTGGTCTTGGTTACTGTAGAATGTTGGTCTTTGTTGCAGGAGAATGTTGGTAACAATAATCAACAATAATCTATTGTAGAATGTTGGTCTTGGTTACTGTAGAATGTTGGTCTTTGTTGCAGTAGAATGTTGGTAACAATAATGTTAAAGTATCCCTGGTTACTGTACAATGTTGGTCTTTGTTGCAGTAGAATGTTGGTAACAATAATGTTAAAGTATCCCTGGTTACTGTAGAATGTTGGACTTTGTTGCAGTAGAATGTTGGTAACAATAATGTTAAAGTATCCCTGGTTACTGTAGAATGTTGGACTTTGTTGCAGTAGAATGTTGGTAACAATAATGTTAAAGTATCCTTGGTTACTGTAGAATGTTTGTCTTGGTTACTGTAGAATGTTGGTCTTTGTTGCAGTAGAATGTTAGTAACAATAATGTTAAAGTATCCCTGGTTACTGTAGATTGTTGGACTTTGTTGCAGTAGAATGTTGGTAACAATAATGTTAAAGTATCCCTGGTTACTGTAGAATGTTGGTCTTTGTTGCAGTAGAATGTTAGTAACAATAATGTTAAAGTATCCCTGGTTACTGTAGAATGTTGGACTTTGTTGCAGTAGAATGTTGGTAACAATAATGTTAGGGTATCCCTGGTTACTGTAGAATGTTGGACTTTGTTGCAGTAGAATGTTGCTAACAATAATGTTAAAGTATCCCTGGTTACTGTAGAATGTTGGTCTTGGTTACTGTAGAATGTTGGTCTTTGTTGCAGTAGAATGTTAGTAACAATAATGTTAAAGTATCCCTGGTTACTGTAGATTGTTGGACTTTGTTGCAGTAGAATGTTGGTAACAATAATGTTAAAGTATCCCTGGTTACTGTAGAATGTTGGTCTTGGTTACTGTAGAATGTTGGTCTTTGATGCAGTAGAATGTTGGTAACAATAATGTTAAAGTATCCCTGGTTAATGTAGAATGTTGGTCTTGGTTACTGTAGAATGTTGGTCTTTGTTGCAGTAGAATGTTGGTAACAATAATGTTAAAGTACCCCTGGTTACTGTAGATTGTTGGACTTTGTTGCAGTAGAATGTTGGTAACAATATTGTTAAAGTATCCCTGGTTACTGTAGAATGTTGGTCTTGGTTACTGTAGAATGTTGGTCTTTGTTGCAGTAGAATGTTAGTAACAATAATGTTAAAGTATCCCTGGTTACTGTAGAATGTTGGACTTTGTTGCAGTATAATGTTGGTAACAATAATGTTAAAGTACCCCTGGTTACTGTAGAATGTTGGTCTTTGTTGCAGTAGAATGTTGGTAACAATAATGTTAAAGTATCCCTGGTTACTGTAGAATGTTGGACTTTGTTGCAGTAGAATGTTGGTAACAATAATGTTAAAGTACCCCTGGTTACTGTAGAATGTTGGTCTTTGTTGCAGTAGAATGTTGGTAACAATAACTTTAAAGTATCCCTGGTAACTTTAGAATGTTGGTCTTGGTTACTGTACAATGTTGGTCTTTGTTGCAGTAGAATGTTGGTAACAATAATCAACAATAATCTATTGTAGAATGTTGGTCTTGGTTACTGTAGAATGTTGGTCTTTGTTGCAATAGAATGTTGGTAACAATAATGTTAAAGTATCCCTGGTTACTGTAGAATGTTGGTCTTGGTTATTGTAGAATGTTTGTCTTGGTTACTGTAGAATGTTGGTCTTTGTTGCAGTAGAATGTTGGTAACAATAATCAACAATAATCTATTGTAGAATGTTGGTCTTGGTTACTGTAGAATGTTGGTCTTTGTTGCAGTAGAATGTTAGTAACAATAATGTTAAAGTATCCCTGGTTACTGTAGAATGTTGGACTTTGTTGCAGTAGAATGTTGGTAACAATAATGTTAAAGTACCCCTGGTTACTGTAGAATGTTGGTCTTTGTTGCAGTAGAATGTTGGTAAAAATAATGTTAAAGTATCCCTGGTTACTGTAGAATGTTGGACTTTGTTGCAGTAGAATGTTGGTAACAATAATGTTAAAGTACCCCTGGTTACTGTAGAATGTTGGTCTTTGTTGCAGTAGAATGTTGGTAACAATAACTTTAAAGTACCCCTGGTAACTTTAGAAGGTTGGTCTTGGTTACTGTACAATGTTGGTCTTTGTTGCAGTAGAATGTTGGTAACAATAATCAACAATAATCTATTGTAGAATGTTGGTCTTGGTTACTGTAGAATGTTGGTCTTTGTTGCAATAGAATGTTGGTAACAATAATGTTAAAGTATCCCTGGTTACTGTAGAATGTTGGTCTTGGTTATTGTAGAATATTGGTCTTGGTTACTGTAGAATGTTGGTCTTTGTTGCAGGAGAATGTTGGTAACAATAATCAACAATAATCTATTGTAGAATGTTGGTCTTGGTTACTGTAGAATGTTGGTCTTTGTTGCAGTAGAATGTTGGTAACAATAATGTTAAAGTATCCCTGGTTACTGTACAATGTTGGTCTTTGTTGCAGTAGAATGTTGGTAACAATAATGTTAAAGTATCCCTGGTTACTGTAGAATGTTGGACTTTGTTGCAGTAGAATGTTGGTAACAATAATGTTAAAGTATCCCTGGTTACTGTAGAATGTTGGACTTTGTTGCAGTAGAATGTTGGTAACAATAATGTTAAAGTATCCTTGGTTACTGTAGAATGTTTGTCTTGGTTACTGTAGAATGTTGGTCTTTGTTGCAGTAGAATGTTAGTAACAATAATGTTAAAGTATCCCTGGTTACTGTAGATTGTTGGACTTTGTTGCAGTAGAATGTTGGTAACAATAATGTTAAAGTATCCCTGGTTACTGTAGAATGTTGGTCTTTGTTGCAGTAGAATGTAAGTAACAATAATGTTAAAGTATCCCTGGTTACTGTAGAATGTTGGACTTTGTTGCAGTAGAATGTTGGTAACAATAATGTTAGGGTATCCCTGGTTACTGTAGAATGTTGGACTTTGTTGCAGTAGAATGTTGGTAACAATAATGTTAGGGTATCCCTGGTTACTGTAGAATATTGGTCTTGGTTACTGTAGAATGTTCGTCTTTGTTGCAGTAGAATGTTGGTAACAATAATGTTAAAGTATCCCTGGTTACTGTAGAATGTTGGTCTTGGTTACTGTACAATGTTGGTCTTTGTTGCAGTAGAATGTTGGTAACAATAATCAACAATAATCTATTGTAGAATGTTGGTCTTGGTTACTGTAGAATGTTGGTCTTTGTTGCAATAGAATGTTGGTAACAATAATGTTAAAGTATCCCTGGTTACTGTAGAATGTTGGTCTTGGTTATTGTAGAATATTGGTCTTGGTTACTGTAGAATGTTGGTCTTTGTTGCAGTAGAATGTTGGTAACAATAATCAACAATAATCTATTGTAGAATGTTGGTCTTGGTTACTGTAGAATGTTGGTCTTTGTTGCAGTAGAATGTTGGTAACAATAATGTTAAAGTATCCCTGGTTACTGTACAATGTTGGTCTTTGTTGCAGTAGAATGTTGGTAACAATAATGTTAAAGTATCCCTGGTTACTGTAGAATGTTGGACTTTGTTGCAGTAGAATGTTGGTAACAATAATGTTAAAGTATCCCTGGTTACTGTAGAATGTTGGTCTTGGTTACTGTAGAATGTTGGTCTTTGTTGCAGTAGAATGTTAGTAACAATAATGTTAAAGTATCCCTGGTTACTGTAGATTGTTGGACTTTGTTGCAGTAGAATGTTGGTAACAATAATGTTAAAGTATCCCTGGTTACTGTAGAATGTTGGTCTTGGTTACTGTAGAATGTTGGTCTTTGATGCAGTAGAATGTTGGTAACAATAATGTTAAAGTATCCCTGGTTAATGTAGAATGTTGGTCTTGGTTACTGTAGAATGTTGGTCTTTGTTGCAGTAGAATGTTGGTAACAATAATGTTAAAGTACCCCTGGTTACTGTAGATTGTTGGACTTTGTTGCAGTAGAATGTTGGTAACAATATTGTTAAAGTATCCCTGGTTACTGTAGAATGTTGGTCTTGGTTACTGTAGAATGTTGGTCTTTGTTGCAGTAGAATGTTAGTAACAATAATGTTAAAGTATCCCTGGTTACTGTAGAATGTTGGACTTTGTTGCAGTATAATGTTGGTAACAATAATGTTAAAGTACCCCTGGTTACTGTAGAATGTTGGTCTTTGTTGCAGTAGAATGTTGGTAACAATAATGTTAAAGTATCCCTGGTTACTGTAGAATGTTGGACTTTGTTGCAGTAGAATGTTGGTAACAATAATGTTAAAGTACCCCTGGTTACTGTAGAATGTTGGTCTTTGTTGCAGTAGAATGTTGGTAACAATAACTTTAAAGTATCCCTGGTAACTTTAGAATGTTGGTCTTGGTTACTGTACAATGTTGGTCTTTGTTGCAGTAGAATGTTGGTAACAATAATCAACAATAATCTATTGTAGAATGTTGGTCTTGGTTACTGTAGAATGTTGGTCTTTGTTGCAATAGAATGTTGGTAACAATAATGTTAAAGTATCCCTGGTTACTGTAGAATGTTGGTCTTGGTTATTGTAGAATGTTTGTCTTGGTTACTGTAGAATGTTGGTCTTTGTTGCAGTAGAATGTTGGTAACAATAATCAACAATAATCTATTGTAGAATGTTGGTCTTGGTTACTGTAGAATGTTGGTCTTTGTTGCAGTAGAATGTTAGTAACAATAATGTTAAAGTATCCCTGGTTACTGTAGAATGTTGGACTTTGTTGCAGTAGAATGTTGGTAACAATAATGTTAAAGTACCCCTGGTTACTGTAGAATGTTGGTCTTTGTTGCAGTAGAATGTTGGTAAAAATAATGTTAAAGTATCCCTGGTTACTGTAGAATGTTGGACTTTGTTGCAGTAGAATGTTGGTAACAATAATGTTAAAGTACCCCTGGTTACTGTAGAATGTTGGTCTTTGTTGCAGTAGAATGTTGGTAACAATAACTTTAAAGTATCCCTGGTAACTTTAGAAGGTTGGTCTTGGTTACTGTACAATGTTGGTCTTTGTTGCAGTAGAATGTTGGTAACAATAATCAACAATAATCTATTGTAGAATGTTGGTCTTGGTTACTGTAGAATGTTGGTCTTTGTTGCAATAGAATGTTGGTAACAATAATGTTAAAGTATCCCTGGTTACTGTAGAATGTTGGTCTTGGTTATTGTAGAATATTGGTCTTGGTTACTGTAGAATGTTGGTCTTTGTTGCAGGAGAATGTTGGTAACAATAATCAACAATAATCTATTGTAGAATGTTGGTCTTGGTTACTGTAGAATGTTGGTCTTTGTTGCAGTAGAATGTTGGTAACAATAATGTTAAAGTATCCCTGGTTACTGTACAATGTTGGTCTTTGTTGCAGTAGAATGTTGGTAACAATAATGTTAAAGTATCCTTGGTTACTGTAGAATGTTTGTCTTGGTTACTGTAGAATGTTGGTCTTTGTTGCAGTAGAATGTTAGTAACAATAATGTTAAAGTATCCCTGGTTACTGTAGATTGTTGGACTTTGTTGCAGTAGAATGTTGGTAACAATAATGTTAAAGTATCCCTGGTTACTGTAGAATGTTGGTCTTTGTTGCAGTAGAATGTAAGTAACAATAATGTTAAAGTATCCCTGGTTACTGTAGAATGTTGGACTTTGTTGCAGTAGAATGTTGGTAACAATAATGTTAGGGTATCCCTGGTTACTGTAGAATGTTGGACTTTGTTGCAGTAGAATGTTGGTAACAATAATGTTAGGGTATCCCTGGTTACTGTAGAATATTGGTCTTGGTTACTGTAGAATGTTCGTCTTTGTTGCAGTAGAATGTTGGTAACAATAATGTTAAAGTATCCCTGGTTACTGTAGAATGTTGGTCTTGGTTACTGTACAATGTTGGTCTTTGTTGCAGTAGAATGTTGGTAACAATAATCAACAATAATCTATTGTAGAATGTTGGTCTTGGTTACTGTAGAATGTTGGTCTTTGTTGCAATAGAATGTTGGTAACAATAATGTTAAAGTATCCCTGGTTACTGTAGAATGTTGGTCTTGGTTATTGTAGAATGTTGGTCTTGGTTACTGTAGAATGTTGGTCTTTGTTGCAGTAGAATGTTGGTAACAATAATCAACAATAATCTATTGTAGAATGTTGGTCTTGGTTACTGTAGAATGTTGGTCTTTGTTGCAGTAGAATGTTGGTAACAATAATGTTAAAGTATCCCTGGTTACTGTACAATGTTGGTCTTTGTTGCAGTAGAATGTTGGTAACAATAATGTTAAAGTATCCCTGGTTACTGTAGAATGTTGGACTTTGTTGCAGTAGAATGTTGGTAACAATAATGTTAAAGTATCCTTGGTTACTGTAGAATGTTTGTCTTGGTTACTGTAGAATGTTGGTCTTTGTTGCAGTAGAATGTTAGTAACAATAATGTTAAAGTATCCCTGGTTACTGTAGATTGTTGGACTTTGTTGCAGTAGAATGTTGGTAACAATAATGTTAAAGTATCCCTGGTTATTGTAGAATGTTGGTCTTGGTTACTGTAGAATGTTGGTCTTTGTTGCAGTAGAATGTTAGTAACAATAATGTTAAAGTATCCCTGGTTACTGTAGATTGTTGGACTTTGTTGCAGTAGAATGTTGGTAACAATAATGTTAAAGTATCCCTGGTTACTGTAGAATGTTGGCCTTGGTTACATTAGAATGTTGGTCTTTGTTGCAGTAGAATGTTGGTAACAATAATGTTAAAGTATCCCTGGTTACTGTAGAATGTTGGACTTTGTTGCAGTAGAATGTTGGTAACAATAATGTTAAGGTATCCCTGGTTACTGTAGAATATTGGTCTTGGTTACTGTAGAATGTTCGTCTTTGTTGCAGTAGAATGTTGGTAACAATAATGTTAAAGTATCCCTGGTTACTGTAGAATGTTGGTCTTTGTTGCAGTAGAATGTTGGTAACAATAATGTTAAAGTATCCCTGGTTACTGTAGAATTTTGGACTTTGTTGCAGTAGAATGTTGGTAACAATAATGTTAAAGTATTCCTGGTTACTGTAGAATGTTGGACTTTGTTGCAGTAGAATGTTGGTAACAATAATGTTAAGGTATCCCTGGTTACTGTAGAATATTGGTATTGGTTACTGTAGAATGTTCGTCTTTGTTGCAGTAGAATGTTGGTAACAATAATGTTAAAGTATCCCTGGTTACTGTAGAATGTTGGACTTTGTTGCAGTAGAATGTTGGTAACAATAATGTTAAAGTATCCTTGGTTACTGTAGAATGTTTGTCTTGGTTACTGTAGAATGTTGGTCTTTGTTGCAGTAGAATGTTAGTAACAATAATGTTAAAGTATCCCTGGTTACTGTAGATTGTTGGACTTTGTTGCAGTAGAATGTTGGTAACAATAATGTTAAAGTATCCCTGGTTACTGTAGAATGTTGGTCTTGGTTACTGTAGAATGTTGGTCTTTGTTGCAGTAGAATGTTAGTAACAATAATGTTAAAGTATCCCTGGTTACTGTAGATTGTTGGACTTTGTTGCAGTAGAATGTTGGTAACAATAATGTTAAAGTATCCCTGGTTAGTGTAGAATGTTGGTCTTGGTTACTGTAGAATGTTGGTCTTTGATGCAGTAGAATATTGGTAACAATAATGTTAAAGTATCCCTGGTTACTGTAGAATGTTGGACTTTGTGCAGTAGAATGTTGGTAACAATAATGTTAAAGTATCCCTGGTTACTGTAGAATGTTGGACTTTGTTGCAGTAGAATGTTGGTAACAATAATGTTAAGGTATCCCTGGTTACTGTAGAATATTGGTCTTGGTTACGGTAGAATGTTCGTCTTTGTTGCAGTAGAATGTTGGTAACAATAATGTTAAAGTATCCCTGGTTACTGTAGAATGTTGGTCTTTGTTGCAGTAGAATGTTGGTAACAATAATGTTAAAGTATCCCTGGTTACTGTAGAATTTTGGACTTTGTTGCAGTAGAATGTTTGTAACAATAATGTTAAAGTATCCCTGGTTACTGTAGAATGTTGGACTTTGTTGCAGTAGAATGTTGGTAACAATAATGTTAAGGTATCCCTGGTTACTGTAGAATATTGGTCTTGGTTACTGTAGAATGTTCGTCTTTGTTGCAGTAGAATGTTGGTAACAATAATGTTAAAGTATCCCTGGTTACTGTAGAATGTTGGTCTTTGTTGCAGTAGAATGTTGGTAACAATAATGTTAAAGTATCCCTGGTTACTGTAGAATTTTGGACTTTGTTGCAGTAGAATGTTGGTAACAATAATGTTAAGGTATCCCTGGTTACTGTAGAATATTGGTCTTGGTTACAGTAGAATGTTCGTCTTTGTTGCAGTAGAATGTTGGTAACAATAATGTTAAAGTATCCCTGGTTACTGTAGAATGTTGGACTTTGTTGCAGTAGAATGTTGGTAACAATAATGTTAAAGTATCCCTGGTTACTGTAGAATGTTGGACTTTGTTGCAGTAGAATGTTGGTAACAATAATGTTAAGGTATCCCTGGTTACTGTAGAATGTTGGTCTTGGTTACTGTAGAATGTTGGTCTTTGTTGCAGTAGAATGTTGGTAACAATAATGTTAAAGTATCCCTGGTTACTGTAGATTGTTGGACTTTGTTGCAGTAGAATGTTGGTAACAATAATGTTAAAGTATCCCTGGTTACTGTAGAATGTTGGCCTTGGTTACTGTAGAATGTTGGTCTTTGTTGCAGTAGAATGTTGGTAACAATAATGTTAAAGTATCCCTGGTTACTGTAGAATGTTGGACTTTGTTGCAGTAGAATGTTGGTAACAATAATGTTAAAGTATCCCTGGTTACTGTAGAATATTGGTCTTGGTTACTGTAGAATGTTGGTATTTGTTGCAGTAGAATGTTGGTGACAATAATGTTAAGGTATCCCTGGTTACTGTAGATTGTTGGTCTTGGTTACTGTAGAATGTTGGTCTTTGTTGCAGTAGAATGTTGGTAACAATAATGTTAAAGTATCCCTGGTAACTTTAGAATGTTGGTCTTGGTTATTGTAGAATGTTGGTCTTGGTTACTGTAGAATGTTGGTCTTTGTTGCAGTAGAATGTTGGTAACAATAATGTTAAAGTATCCCTGGTTACTGTAGAATTTTGGTCTTGGTTACTGTAGAATGCTGGTCTTTGTTGCAGGAGAATGTTGGTAACAATAATGTTAAAGTATCCCTGGTTACTGTAGAATGTTGGTCTTGGTTACTGTAGAATGCTGGTCTTTGTTGCAGGAGAATGTTGGTAACAATAATGTTAAAGTATCCCTGGTTACTGTAGAATGTTGGTCTTGGTTACTGTAGAATTTTGGTCTTTGTTGCAGTAGAATGTTGGTAACAATAATCAACAATAATCTATTGTAGAATGTTGGTCTTGGTTACTGTAGAATGTTGGTCTTTGTTGCAATAGAATGTTGGTAACAATAATGTTAAAGTATCCCTGGTTACTGTAGAATGTTGGTCTTGGTTATTGTAGAATATTGGTCTTGGTTACTGTAGAATGTTGGTCTTTGTTGCAAGAGAATGTTGGTAACAATAATGTTAAAGTATCCCTGGTTTCTGTAGAATGTTGGTCTTGGTTACTGTAGAATGTTGGTCTTTCTTGCAGTAGAATGTTGGTAACAAGAATCAACAATAATCTATTGTAGAATGTTGGTCTTGGTTACTGTAGAATGTTGGTAACAATAATGGACAATAATCTACTGTAGAATGGTGGTAACAGTATCCAGTTCAGTTCAGCTTAGAGTTTATTGTCATGTGAAAAAGGTTGTTACCAAATGTATTGAAATCCTCTTCACTCTTGAATTATGAACAGCTATCCATCAGTATATATAATAGTGATACAGTCACTTATTGCTTTAAAAGTGTAAAAGTTAAAAAAAAAAACTTTTTT
Organism: Coilia nasus; assembly: GCA_027475355.1. NCBI lineage: Eukaryota > Metazoa > Chordata > Actinopteri > Clupeiformes > Engraulidae > Coilia > Coilia nasus. The sequence continues at coordinate 31,343,800 of CM050217.1, forward strand.
TAGTTCATACTTGATTTAACAATTACTGACTATTTTTATTAGAGTGTATAGGATTTTTTTTTACTATATCAAGCTATAGCCTGTATACATATGTTATGATTTGACTGTCCTTTCACATATAATGCCATATAATGCTTTTTGTTATTTTTCTGTAAGTATTTCTGTTTATAATGTGTCTGCTAAATACTATAACTGTAACTGTAAATAGCGGGGGGATCAGTGTATGATATTTACTCTGTGGAGTGCTAAAGAGTCTTCTAGCACAGGGCTAGAAAGTGTCTGTAAACCTTGCTGTGCCTGTACAGATAGTCCTGAGGCATTTGCCAGAGGGCAGTAAGGTGAAGAGTACTCGGGAAGGGTGACTAGAGTCTTTCATGATGCACTTTGTGTTCCTGTGGCAGCGTGTGATGTACACGTCCTGTATTGCAGGGAGCTGTGCTCCTATCATCTGTAGTGCACTTTGAAGCCCCTTTGTAGTGCTTTCTTCTTCTCTTCTCTTCTCTTCTCTTCTCTTCTCTTCTCTTCTCTTCTCTTCTCTTCTCTTCTCTTCTCTTCTCTTCACTGCAGCTGCAGTTCATAGCAGGATGGAATGCACCCTGTTAGGATGGACACAGCACACCTGTAGAAACTGCTGAGGACTGTAGTGGACATTGGGGCTGTCCGCAGATGCCTGAGGAAGTCAAGGCGTTGATGGGCTTTTCTGGGGACAGCTGTTGCATGCTCTGTCCACTTGAGGTCATCACTGAGGGTGACCCTGAGGAATTGAAAGGTGCTGACTCTCTCCACAGCATCCTCATCCATGTCAATGGGGGAGTGGGCTGCATCCTGTCTGAAGTCAACCACCATCTCTGGAGTGCTAAAAGAGCTTCAGTCTCAGATGTTCCTTTCTTTCCAGTCTTCATGAAACTTTCCCCAGTTTTCCCACTTCCTTGCTAGTAGAAGGTGCTGAAGTGTGAGGCGTGAAAAGATGAGGATGCGTTATTGTTTCTCCATCTTGAAGAGTGGCTTTATTGGCACAGCCGTAAACATAAAGTGATATTTATATTAATGAAATGAAAAAGATTTGTCATGTTTGTGTGGGGATCTGTGTTTTCTGTGTTGGTGGCTACCTGTGCTGACAATCAGTGTGGGGATCATGTGATCTGCATTGTGTGGCTGCTTGTCTGGAGTCACATGACAGACTAGGAAGTTCTAAAAGTTTTGCCTGTGGAGTTTACACTAGGCGCATTTGACTTGAGATAGACGTTTACATCCGTTTGCATGCGTTTGCAGCCTGACGCTGAAAATGTTGCATTGTGGTTAGAAATTGTGTCCGACATGCCCGAAATGTGTGAGGTTGTCACGAGTTGTCACAACAATGCGACCATGACACATGACCCGAAAACTCGCGGGAGCATGACGCTTACAGACAAATCGTACAGACATTTGCAGTTGCCTCCACACAACTGCAAGCGGCTAGCTAACGCCTCCTCGGTGACGCTACTTTGCCATGGTTGGTTAAAAGTTCACTGACGTCTGTGCAGGTGCATTGTCCGGTGCTCCCCGACTGGACTTGTCATCTAAAGTGTACGTTATTGTACTCCAATTTGAAGATATATCTCTTCTCTCTATTTTACCTTGTTCTGATGGTTTATCTGACGCTGTCAAGCCCGGCCCATTATTTATTTAATTATTAATCCCATTTCTATTTCATTGTCCGTGTTATATACCTACCTATGGTCTTTGTTTCATGGTTTTGCTGTCTTAGTTTTCATGTTTGTGTTGTGGAGCACTTTGGGGCAACTCGTTTTGTTCCAATGTTAATCTAAACAATAAGAAAGACTGGACTTCAATTAAACTCTCAGTGCACCCCACTACAACCATAGACTGTAGAGGACTACAACCCCCGCCCTCCCTCTCCACACATGACTTGTGTGTCATCTGCTACGGTGATCGAGGAGGCGCGAGCCCAGTCTCATGTAAGATTTGTGTTTGACTTTATTTTCCGCATTTAATGCCCACCCCTGCTGTGACCAGCAATTCTCGTTGACGTATGCAGCCAGTTGCAGACGGGCGGACTGGAATCTCGAACGAGCCTACTCTCTTTCTGCTGCCATTTGCCACTGTGACCAGCCTTCCCTGTCATGCAGGGTGACTGCTATAACACTGTGTTCCACTCTTCATGAGCTTTTGGGCTACAGTCACTCTGGTAACTTGTTTAATGTGATTTTTTTTCAATTGTTTTATACAGGTATTTGAAATGTATTGATTATGTATCTGTAGCACTTGGAATGCAATGCTATATTTGTTGTATGTATGTGTTATTTCTTTTTAAAGGGACCAGGCCAGCCACTGTTTTATTGTTCCTTTGTTTTGTTTGTCCTTTGGCTTTGTGCTGTGTTTGTCTTTTGTGTAGTGTAGCCTTGCATGGTAGTTGTAACCAAGCCAGCACTGTGGTTATTTTGTATTGGGAGCTGGCTGTTGTCCTCTTTTTGTCCCTGCATAGGTTCTCTGTACAAGGCCGGACCTGCACTTGGCTACTGCTCCTTTCAGTTGGGGGCACTGAGGGGACATTTTCTTGCTGTGCACTGCTAACATGCAACACGCTGTGGTATTTTGTAGTGCTATTTACAGATCTTGTGTGGTGTTGGGTTTGCTGAGTCTGTCTCTCTCACAGGGCCTCCTAGGAGGGGAGCTGGGGGTGCCGTGCCGACCCAACCTCGTTAGTTGAGAAGCTTCGGACAGTTTCCCCTTTGCAGTCCCTTAATTGTAATAAATTTGAGTTTGTGCACATGCCTCTTGTAAACTGTTCCTTTGCAGGGAGGGGTTTAGAATCAGCCGTACTGCACAGAGTAAAAGGGGTTTCTCCCGCCCGTCTTAGGGGGTGGCGTAGTCAGCCAGTTGAGCAGGTATTCTGCATGTCAGGTAGCACATTTGTAAAGTGGTTGATGAAGCCTGGCTGAGGCGACTGGGCCGAAATGCTTCTGGGGAAATTTTCCCACCTTATGCACCTCAGAGTAGCCGTATTTAAGATTCCAGTCCGCCCGTCTTCACCTGGCTGCATACGTCAACGAGAATTGCTGGTCACAGCAGGGGTGGGCATTAAATGCGGAAAATAAAGTCGAACACAAATCCTAACGAGACTGAGCTCGCGCCTCCCCCATCATCGTAGCAGATGACACACAAGTCATGTGTGGAGAGGGAGGGCGGGGGTTGCAGTCCTCTACAGTCTATGGTTGTAGTGGGGTGCACTGAGAGTTTAAGTGAAGTCGAGTCTTTCTTATTGTTTAGATTAACATTGGAACAAAACGAGTTGCCCCAAAGTGCTCCACAACACAAACATGAAAACTAAGACAGCAAAACCATAAAACAAAGGCCATAAGTAGGTATATAACACGGACAATGAAATAGAAATGGGATTAATAATTAAATAAATAATGGGCCGGGCTTGACAGCGTCAGATAAACCATCAGAACAAGGTAAAATAGAGAGAAGAGATATATCTTCAAATTGGAGTACAATAACGTACACTTTAGATGACAAGTTCAGTCGGGGAGCACCGGACAATGCACCTGCACAGACGTCGGTGAACTTTTAACCAACCACGGCAAAGTAGCGTCACCGAGGAGGCGTTAGCTAGCCGCTTGCAGTTGTGTGGAGGCAACTGCAAAGGTCTGTACGATTTGTCTGTAAGCGTCATGCTCCCGCGAGTTTTCGGGTCATGTGTCATGGTCGCATTGTTGTGACAACCTCACACATTTCGGGCATGTCGGACACAATTACTAACCACAATGCAACATTTTCAGCGTCAGGCTGCAAACGGATGCAAACGTCTAGGTCAAGTCAAATGCAGCTAGTGTTGCGAGCAACAAGGACAGTGACGCTCGTCCCTCGGTCTCACAGATCCTCTGTGTGCCACACCCCCTTTCCATCCCCTCCCCCCCTCGCTCAGCTCAGCTCAGCTCAGCTCCACCCAATGAGGCCAAGTCAGCCCATGGCTGCCACAGAGCTTCTGAAGGACACCTGTGGCCACACAAACTCTCTTAGTTCACTCAGCACTTAGCGCAGAAGCTGCTTGTTAGCTTTGCTGCTGCTGCATCTGTTCCTTCTTTGTGTGCGCTACTGAAATGGCTAAGCGCTATATTGGCTTTGTGCCTTTGTTTCTGCTTCCAGTCATACTGAATAATGCTAGTTGGGACACACGTGGACTGTAATGCAACCTTCAAATCCTTTAGTTTGTTTGCTATTGCCAGTGCTTCATTCAGTGAGCTTATGTTCTGCCTATGTATGCTGACATTCTGTTTTGATATTTCTCTTATTTGCCTGTATAATAGTTCTGGGCCAGGCAAATGTGGGAGACATCAGTCAGTGTTTTCTGTGTTCTGATCTCACCTCTGAATGTGTCGTATCTGTTTGGCATGGAGCCAGTTGCACACACACACACATCGTCCTTCCATGCAGCGTTTTTATTCACACACACGCACACCCCATACATGTGCTTAGACTTAATGCATCAATAAAATAAAAAGGGGAGCTCATAATCCTGACTGGGAAGTGTTCTCATCAACACCCCCACTACACTGGTTTCAAGCCCCCTCCTCCTCCTCACACTCCTTTTCAAATACTAAACTCACCCCAACACACAGTAGCCACCATATTTCTCATATCATATCATTTTAATTAGAAATCTAAGAGCTTTATTGTGTGTGTAGATGAAGTAAATGCTTTAAGAAGCTCTCATGATGAGCCTAAATGACTAAATGGCTCCTCCCATCTCCTTGGTTGTGGAGTGCCAGCGTTGAGGATCCAGGTGGAGGACATCCTATGTCCAGTACGCACATGCTGGCCGCGCCTGCTCAATCATATCCACAGTCCAGTTGCACAGGTGTTCATTCACACACACACACACACACACACACACACACACACACACACACACACACACACACACACACACACACACACACACACACACACACACACACACACACACACACACACACACACAAACACACACACACACACACACACACACACACACACTTCCACCTCAGATTGCCTGTTGTGAGTGTTTCTGTAGGTCCAGAAGAAGACAAAAGCAACTCCAAAGATGTGAGAGATGACAGCAGCCCCACCTCTGCACCTCTGCTGTAACACACATCAGCACAGCACATCCAGCTTCTAGTGTGACAAATGACTTCATGAGCCCATTGTTCCACACTGTCTGACTGCCTGTGTCAAGTCCTTCATGGCATCTAAGAGAAGTTCTGTGTGTTTGGATTATGTGTAGTCCTACGATATGTAGCCTCTGTGTGCACAAGGTTGTTGTGAAAGACAAGAGACTAGACACTGCAACTGGCTCTTTTAAAAGTGTTCCCATGCTCAAGCCTTTTCACAAAACATAAAGGAGAATTCTGGAACTTTCCATGTGTGATTTATTGTTATTAATCATGATTAAGTTTTAAACCCCATTTAGTAGATCAATTAGATAGTGAATAATTATATCTTTTTAAAATCAATTGACATGAACTACAGCCATATATGGGCATAGTTGACATGCCCTTGCTTTCATGGTCACACAACAGTCCATCTTCCAGTCCAGTGCTACATACAACAGGAGCTGTAGTTTGGGGCAAAGACTGTTGGGAAAAGATCCATGGCATAACCCACAATTAACTACTCACAATCACCAGAAATACAAGAATTATACACAAAAATATCTTACTTCAGCTTGTGTCACACACACTATCATGCTATAAACAATACAAAACAAAAACAGGTAAATATGTATTGAAATATTGTTTGGTAAATTGCCATAGAATGTGTATCATTTTGTCATCATTTCCGGAACAGCAGCAACGCCGGAACGAGAGAAGAAACTATCCAGCAAAAAGCTAAGTTTTCTACAAAGCTTTACAAACACCTTCTTAATTTCTTTCTACAATCTCTGTTTAAAACTTACTTAGCTGCATCAAGTCAAATTATACTTCACCACATACACTTGTTCATTAGCGCTAAATACACCGCACATCCAGCTTGTTTTTAGCATTACCGAGCATCCTAAACTATCAAGCTAACTCCGTAAAAGCAGCTGCATACTACTATAAACGTGTAAACATCCTATAAATTACAACACCAACATGGATACACTGGATTGCAGCTGCAGGGGCCCTCTGCTCCTCCACGAAGCCAACATGGTGATTGATTCTCTTAAAAGAGCCACCCCCCGTCCTCCACCCGGCCAGCCGCGGTCCTCATCGGGTCCTCCATGGTGCACCATGTGACCCTACCGAGGAGCGAGACGTGGTCCCTGCCCGGAGGCCGTGTGGAAGACGTCCAGGCCAGGGTGCCCGAGGTGGTGGAGCAGCACCCGACCACCTCTGCAATCGTGGTCCACGTCGGGTCGAACGACATCAGGCTCCAGCAATCCGAAAAACTTAAGTCCGATTTTACCTCTCTAATTCAAACCATACTCGCCACTGAGCAGAAATCAGAGCAGAAATCATTCGAGACCCTAACTACCTACAGGATGCCCCTAGAAGGGAACCACCGAACCTACAGAATTTTAGCACCATTACGGAAGACAATCTCTATAAACTTGTTAAACATAGCAAGCAGTCAACATGCAGCCTTGACCCTATTCCCACTTTCCTTATGAAAAATAATTTTAACTACATCTCCACACCCCTATTACAGATCATTAACACCTCCATTCTCACAGGCGTTTTCCCAAGCGCCTTTAAAACTGCTGTAGTGAAGCCATTGCTAAAGAAACCAAATCCGGACTATAACACACTAAACAACTATAGACCAATCTCCAACCTCCCATTTATAAGCAAAATACTTGAAAAGGCTGTCTTCATACAGCTCAACCAATTCCTTAATGAAAATGACATCCTAGAAAAATTCCAATCAGGCTTTAGAGCAAATCATAGTACAGAGACAGCTTTAACCAAAATAGTAAACGACCTCAGACTCAGTACAGCCTCAAACAAAGTCTCTGCCCTAGTCCTCTTGGAATTAAGTGCCGCCTTTGACACAATCGATCACAACATACTACTACATCTTCTCAAAACTTGGGTAGGCCTCTCAGGCCATGTACTAAAATGGCTTGAGTCATACATCACCGGAAGACAATTCTATATTACTATAGGAGATCATATATCTAAAAATCACGACGTACCCTTCGGTGTTGCTCCAGGCAGCTGTCTTGGCCCCCTCCTTTTCTCACTATACATGCTACCGCTGGGCAACATTATCAAAAAACATAATATAGACTTTCATAGTTATGCAGATGATACACAACTTTATATCTCAGTTGAGCCAAACAAAACCACAGCTCTACAGTCTTTAACCTCCTGTTTGCCAGCTGTCACGCATTGGATGAGCAATAACTTTCTAAAATTAAACGAAAACAAAACTCAACTACTACTTATTGTCCCTAAAGACAAACGTGAAGCTCTCCTCCCCAGTCTAGTTAACCTAAACCAATATGTCAGAGAACAGGTAACTAGCCTAGGTGTCATCCTTGACTCTGACCTAAGCCTCAAACCACACATCAACAAAGTTACTAAAACAGCATACTTCCATCTAAGAAATATTGCAAAAGTTCGTCCCTTCTTGACCCAGCCAGACGCTGAAAAACTTGTTCACGCATTTATTACAAGTAGATTAGACCAGTGTTTCTCAACCGGGGTGCCGCGGCACCCTGGGGTGCCTCGTGCCCCCCTTAGGGGTGCCGCAGCAACGCATCTGATAGTAGGCTACGCGAAATAAGCAAAATAAATAAATAAATAAAGAATGTAATATAATAAATATAATAATATAATAAATAATTGTCTAAATTTAGACATTGTTTACCACTTGATCTGTTCACCAAAGAACATTCCATATCATTCATGTGTGTGTGTGTGTGTGTGTGTGTGTGTGTGTGTGTGTGTGTGTGTGTGTGTGTGTGTTACATGTGCATTGTATTTGTTGGTCCTCTGAGACGTGTGTGACAATGTTAATCTACATTAAAATAGAAAGAAAAAGTTTGGGGTGCCTTCAGATTTTTTATGAATTTAAAGGGTGCCTCGCCTGAAAAAAGGTTGAGGAACACTGGATTAGACTACTGCAACGCCTTGTTCACAGGCCTCCCAAAAAAAGCAATTGAAAAACTACAGCTTATTCAAAACTCGGCTGCAAGATTACTAACAAAAACAAGAAAGATTAAAGAAAGAGCACATTACTCCTGTACTGGCTGAACTACACTGGCTACCTGTATCTTATAGAATTGACTTCAAAGTACTACTACTGGTATTTAAAGCTGTAAATGGCCTTGCCCCATGCTATATTGCTGACGCATTATCCTCTTATACCCCTGCACGAGCCCTTAGATCCGCTGATGCCGGTCTCCTGAGGATTCCAGACGCACCATCCAAAAGGATCGGGGAATCGGCCTTCTCATACTACGCCCCAAAGAGATGGAATGCCCTACCACAGCACATCAGAGAAGCAGAATCCATAGACATCTTCAAGCGACAACTAACGACCTACCTATTCAACCAAGCCTATACCTAACTACCCGGACCAAAGTCCCTTCAGCCAGACTCCTCCGCCCAGACCAAAGGCCCTTCAAACAGTCACAGACTTCCCGTTACCAGCCCCGGCAGATGGGCTTCCCTGGGAGACGTGGTTCTGCCTGAGGTTTCTTCCTAGAAAAACAGGGAGTTTTACTCACTGATTCCTGAGGTTTCTTCCTGAATTCACACAAATCAAACAAACAGGGAGTTTTTCCTCACCCCTGTTGCTCCCTGGGACACTAACAACCGACTGCGCCTAAATGAACTTTCCTCGTCTAGTGCCTCTGGTCTGCAAAGACTGCCGACCTATGTTCACATAAGAGCCCGCATTAACAGGGCATTGCATAGTTCTAGCGCCACTGGACTACAAAGATTGCTGACTAGGGCCTACAAGGACTGCCTACCTGTGTTCATGCAAGAGTCAGTTTGCTACTGTATTCATCTGCTCCGGCACCGCTGGACTGCAAGAAATGTTGTGCTGTAACAACCCTGCTAAACTGTAAAGCACTTTGAGCTGCATCTTGCATGTATGAACTGTGCTATACAAGTAAAGTTTATTATTATTATTATTATTATTATTATTATTATTATTATTATTATTATTACTATTATTATTATTATTATTATTATTATTATTATTATTATCATGCTGATTGCTTTTCAATGACTTGTTCTCTCTCCTTGCAACTCCGTTTGTTTCCACATTTATTATATTTTATTTGTTGGTTTAAGGTATAATACCATTTCAGGTCAGGAGCAGGATTAACATTATACAATTAATCGGATGTATGTTTACTATCTCTGGCTACTCGCTGCTCTGGTGGACGAGCTTCAGACACATTTGACTGTTTTGTTTACTATTACAATTTTGGGGGTTTGTGGGTGGAGGTTGGGGGGTAGGGATAGGGTGGGTTTTCTCTTAGGCCAATTGTCTCTTTTTTGTCTAATTGTTCCATCCCATTTTTCTTTCTGTTTTATTTATTTATTCCTTTTAATTTGTCACAAATCTCCGTTTTTACTTAAAATGTCTCTGGTATAGCTCCCATATGATTCACATAGAACTCATTATCTCTAAAACCTGATATAGATGACAACTCCCTCTACAATGCAAGGTGGATTGAGTAGGCACTCCATTAAAATAGTAACCTGGAATGTACGTGGTTTAGGTGGGACATTTAAACGGTGTAAAGTTCTCTCATACTTAAAGAGCCTCTCAACTGGCATAGTTTTTTTTACAGGAGACTCACTTATGCAGAGAAGATCATGTGATACTACGCAAACCATGGGTTGGTCAGATTTTCCACTCCAATTTTAATAGTAAATCCAGAGGTGTGGCTATTTTAATAATTTAATTAATTCATAAAAGAATCAGGTTTTCTCCTGATCAGATATACTCTGATCCCTGTGGCCGTTATATTATAGATTCTGGCTTGCTCTTTAATACTCCTGTGGTTTTAGCAAACTTATATGCGCCAAACTGGGATAGCCCAAATTTCATGCCCACGGTTTTCTCTCATTTACCAAACTTGGATACTCATCAGTTAATCCTGGGTGGAGACCTTAACTGTGTCACTGACCCTGCTATTGACCGCTCTCTAAACAATAAACCAATAAAACAATAATACCATCAGCTATGTCTAAGGCATTAACAACTTTCATGGAACAAATTGGCTGTGTTTACCCCTGGTGTTTTTCCATCCTACCGCAAAAGATTTCTCCTACTATTCTGCTGTCCATGAGGTTTATTCACGTATTGACTATTTTTTTTTATTGATTAGACTCTTCTACCCTTTGTTGGTACTACACAATATTCTGCCATTGTAATTTCTGACCACAAATTAATGACCATTAACCACAACTGTTTATAGTGTATTTGTTTCCAAAATAACAAAGAGAAAAGTTTTATTAGGATATTTTACCAGTACACCAAGTTGAAACAAGCATGCAAAAATGATGTTCAAAATTATTAGCACCCTGGCCATTAATAGTGAATAGTTTACCCTTTCTCAGCCACAACCGACAACAACCACTTAGAGTAGTTCTTTACCAGGTTGGCACAGGTCTCCTGATGTTTTTTTATTCTATTCTTCTATTACAAATTGTTCCAGCTGGTCCAAATTGCATGGCTTCTGAGCATGGACTCACTTTGAGCACCCACCACAGATTCTCAATAGGATTGAGGTCTGGGTTCTGTACTGTACACTCCAGGACCTTGGTTTTGGTATCCTTGAGGAACTGTTGGACCAATTATGATTACAACTAACCCCAGTTGTCTTCCCTTCTGGGACTTAAAGAGACTTGGGAAAAGGAACTCGGTCTCCCATTAGAGGAATTCTGGTGGATGGATGTCTTGGCCAGGATTAACACCACCTGCATATGTGCATGAATGTGCATGAATGAGTCTTATTCAGTTCAAAGTGGTTTTCAGACTTCACTATACTAGGGCCAGGCTGAAAAAACTGTTCCCTGATGCGGATGACCTTCGAATATTCCTATCTCCCCATGTCCTTTAATTGCAATTTTTGGTGTGTCCCCGTTATAGGGAAATTTAACAGCTACCAAGCTGATGTTATTGCATTTGCCACACTGATAGCCAAACTTCAAATACTTCTTCACTGGAAGAGAACCTAAAACACCTGGCTCTTGTTCCTGGTTTGGAGATCTTATGTCTTTCCTACACCTAGAGAAAATAAAGCATACTTTTAGAGTCTTTGAAAACATTCTATAAAACGTGGGAACCCCTCCTTTCCTATGATCCACATAACATCAACCAACAATTAGACACGGAAGACTGGTGACACTTTCCACTTTTCTATATATTGTATATATTTAATTGTTTGCTATTTCTTTTATTTTGTGTTTTATGTTTATTTATTATTATTTTTTTATTCTTTTTCTTTTTAATGTTTGTGTGTATATGTGTGTATCTTTATAAGTAGTAATGTACATATATGTAATAGTCCAGGTTGATTTGCCCTTCCCATATAATATTTTAAGTTTCATATTCATTTTATGGGAGTAGTTAGGGTGGGAAGGGTGGGTGTTTTGGGTGTGTGGGTTAAAATGTTTGCTTTTGATTAAAAATAAAACAAATAAACAAACCCATGACTTGTAAACACGTTATATTTTCACTATTACTTTTTGTGGTTTGCTCAATAAACATATTTGGAAAAAAAAAAGATGTTCCTTTTGTCTTGCAAACTCAACAAAAGACTGCTTATTAAACTTTCTGTAATCACGAAAATGCTGCCGATATGCCTCCAGAACCAACTCATAAGCAGGAAGTATGGCTGACTTCACTGTGTCGTAACAGCTAGACTGTTCAGCAGACAAAGAGGCATAGATATCCCGAGCCTCAACCTCCAACTTTCTTAAAGCCAATTTAGTGTCCAATCATTTTTCTTCAACAGCCATTTCTCGTAGACGGACATCCTGCTCTGACAAAGGCTGGAGTGGAGCTGCAGGATGAGCTGGATTCTCAAGCTTCCTAGTATAGGATGTGTATGGTTAGTACTCCACTGTATCAGGAACTCAGTAATTCAGTTCAACAATATGGGCTTCGACCTCTTTCTTACGACCCCCTGCGCCCCCATTAGTCCTGCAGTGGCAGGGCAGAGGCTGTAACGGTAGCAGGGTGGGATTACTGGCTAATTGAGCACACCTGCATGGGTGTGCAGAGTACTTAAGGAGCTGCTCATGCCTTTCTCCCTGGCTCTCATTCTCACACACCTCTTTCTCACATGCACGCATCTTCACACACCTGCACACAACCTTTTGTTTGTCCTGTCTGATCCTTTGTTTGATTATTTAACTCCAAGACATTGTTTTTCCTATTGTGTCTAATACTCTTTAGTTATTTAAATATATTTAGTTATTTAAAAACTAAGTTGTCTGCCTACCTTTTATGCTGCAGTCTCACGAGCCGGGCCGTAACACTGTATATATACTTGGCCAATAAAACTAATTTTGATTCTTGCACTACCTTTACATTCTAAAGTTTAAAACCTCTAATGAATTTATACTACTATGTGTGGCCACTAGATGGCAGACGTACATCAAGAATAGACCTCTCTTTCCAGGAAGTAGTGTGTACCACATCAGAAACGAAACTTAAAGTGAGTAGAGGCTGGAGAGCTGTCGTTACACTTATCAGACATTAAGAAAAATGGCAGAAGCGCGAGCGAGTAACGAGGACATTTTCATGTGTCCTATTTGTTTGGATCTTCTGAAGGATCCAGTGACTCTTAACTGTGGACACACTTACTGTTTGGGCTGCATTAAGGGCTGCTGGGATCAGGAAGATCTGAAGGGCGTTTACAGCTGTCCCCAGTGCAGACAGACTTTCACTCCAAGACCCGTTTTAAACAAGAATAATATTGTTGCTGAGCTCGTGGATCAAATGAGGAAGACCCGAATACAAACTACAGCTCGTGTTGCATTTTCCACCGGACTGGAAGATGGTGTGGAGTGTGATGTCTGCACCGGGAGAAAACTCAAAGCTGTGAAGTGCTGTCTGGAGTGTCTCCTGTCGTACTGTGACACTCATTTAAAAGCTCACAACGAACTTATCGGAAGAAAACACACCGTGATCGATGCTACAGGCCAGCTACAGGAGAGGATCTGCTCCCGTCATAAGAAGGTTTTTGAAATATTCTGTCGTACGGATCAGAGTTGTATCTGCTATCTGTGCATGGTAGACGATCATAAAGGCCACGACACAGTCACGGCTGCAGCAGAACGGACAGACAAACAGGTGAGTTTTGTTGTAATTTGTTTGTGGTAACATTGGTGTCACTTATGGGTGATTTTTTTTCTTTATTTTATTTAAGAGTTCTGATACAGCTGCACCCGTATGAATGACATGTTGATATACCCTACAAGATTTATGGAGTGACTTTGCCCCTTTAAGAAGCTATGAAGAACTACACAATGTTTATTAGATAAAAGCTCCATTGTTTGAAATCTGTCAAACATTGACATGCCAGCTTCAAGTATAATACCCGTCATGAGGCACAGTGTTAATAACTGGTTCAGAAACAGCTCTGCTCATGTGAGATCGTGGCGTTTACACAGCAACAGCTGATTGTAAAGAATTAGTGAACAAGGCACTTTTTTACTGTCATCTATGGACCATCACAGATGTTTACATTCTAAACAAACTATAAATTGAAACTGTTCAATTGTAGAATAACTAAGGTAAAGTTTATGGGGTAATTATTTAAAAGCTGAATTTTCAGAGGTCATCTGTGTCTGCACAGCCGGACTAAATAAAGTGTTTCTGCAATCCCTTTAATGAAATTCAAGTGTTTCCTTACATTGAATCATGTATTTTTTGTATTTGCTAGTGATGTGTTTTACAGTAATTATAATTGAAATTAATGTTATTTTTTATTGTGAACAGAAACAGTTGGGGAAGAGCAAAATGACACTCCAGCAGAGAATCCAGGAGAGAGAGAAGGAGCTACAGGAGCTGAGGAAGGCTGTGGAGACTCTCAAGGTGAGAACTGACCAGAGGAGACAGCAGCTGACTGATGGAGGTTTCAGCTCCCACACAGTAACATTATGGTCATTAATACCACAGTTATGATGATGTACTGAACAACTCAAAGTGAAATTATTTGCCATATCAGTCTGCCTAATTTTCTGTGGTTTACTCATAGACGTCTGCTGACCGTGATAGTTAGTAATGAACAATACAAAACAAACAGATATTACTGTTAGGGGGCAGTTATGGGCTAGCGGTTAAGGCTTTGGAGTTGTGGCCAAAGGGTCATGGGTTCAGTTCCCCACACCGACAGGTGGGTGTGGAGTGTGAATGACCAGTGCTCTCCTCCATTCTCACCTGTGACTGAGGTAGCCTGAGCATAATATTGTCCCCACACACTGCTCCCCCTGCTCACATGTGGGATGGGTTAAATGCAGAGACTGAATTTGGTTGAGTGCACTGCGTGCTGTGGTGTGCTGTGTGTTCATAATGACAAATGGGAATCACTTTCACTTTTAAGTAGGATATGATATGACAAATACTAGAGTAGTTGTGATGGGATTAGCCAATTGGAGATGATTAAATAATGTCCTGTCCGATCAGTCTTCTGCACAGACAGCAGTGGAGGAGAGTGAGAGGATGTTTACTGAGATGATGCGCTCCATTGAGAGAAGGCGCTCTGAGGTGACAGAGCTGATCAGAGCTCAGGAGAAGGCTGAGGTGAGTCGGGCTGAAGGACTCCTGAAGCGACTGGAGCAGGAGATTGCTGAGCTGAAGAGGAGAGATGCTGAGATGAAGCAGCTTTTACAGATAGAGGATGATATTCATTTCCTCAAGGTATTTTCAGATAAATTGTTAGATTGAAAACTATTCATTTTCCAGTATTAAACTTTCATGTTTTAAATGTACTGTAGCAATTTAGTAATACACTCCATTCTTACATTATGCCCTTATAACTGAATGTTCTTGTATAGATTTTGCTAAAGTTCTTTCAAATCTACAGTAGTTTGAAATCAGCATAATATCTAAAACAAAGCTGAATAATTTGCTAATTACTTCAGGTCCCATTTAAAGAGAAGATGCACCACCATTTAAAGAATTGGTTTCCTACCCAAACATCTCACTCTTTTGCTTGTAGACTTTCTCCTCAGTCAGTGATCCACCTCAGTCAAAGAACTTATCCTGCATCACTGTCAGTCAGAGTCTCTCTTTTGATGCTGTGACAAAATCTGTCTCCACACTGAAGAAGCTATTGGAGGATCTCTGCAAGCAGGACATCATGGAGATACCTGCAGCAGGTTGGTCATATTCTTGTGTTGTGATTAATGTTTTTTATTATTAATTTTATTAATATTTGGGAAGAGCTCATAGGGATGATTGACAGCAATGAACTCACCTGTGTCCCACCTTCCTTTGTAACCTGCCTGCTGTTTGACATGTCTACACACTGGCATTGAGAATTAGGCCTCTGCCTCCCCCTCCTCCCCCATTTCACTAGTGGCTCTACACTCTCATTCCCCTTCTAGACATAGGGGGTGCAAGCAGACATCACTCTCCAGTGATTATCTCCACTAAAGGCATTCCCTGACCAAGGCCCACTACCAAGCCAAACATGTACTTTCAGACAGCAAGCATAGCTATGGGCCAACTAGTGAAATCAGGGGGTTAGATGGGGAGTCCTGCTTCCTACAGCTGAATTATTCCAGAGCAAAGACACTACCAACAACGGCAGTGGCTAACAAGTTAGCGCCTATGCTTTTGGGAAACACACCCCTGATTTCTTCATGCAAATTATTCCAGAGCAGAGGTGCCCTGACACTAAATGGCCTATCATCTTGTAGAGCTTCAGTAATCAGTAATCAGTAAAAGTCATCAGAAGGATGTTGAACTCTATTCTGAAGCATACTGGGAGCCAGTGCAGTGAGGCTAAAACAGGAGTGACGTGATCACACTTCTTTGTCCTAGTAAGAAGCCTGGCAGCTGCATTCTGAACAGCTTGAAGGCGTTTGATAGATTTGTGATTGAGACAAGTAAAAAGGCCATTGCAGTAATCAATCCCCAATCCACAAAGGGACCTACAGAGTGCATCCCCATCTTTAGCTGTCTGTTCCACAGGAGATGCTGCCCTGTAAGATTTCTAAAGCTGGAGACTCCTAGTGTCACTTTGTCATGTGATCTCTGATCTCTGATTGAATGTGGAGCATATTGTGGTGTTCATGCACTTATTTAGGCCAATGTGATGTTTTCTGTCTCAGTGTCTGATGGCCAGGCTCTTATTACTGAACCAGTGACCAGAGAGGACTTCTTACACTGTGAGTTGGACAGATGCAGTTCTGCACATGCCCACAAACACACAGACACACAGACACAGACACACACACAAACACACACACAAACACACACACACACACACACACACACACTTAAACCTAGATACACACACATGTTCACATGCTGACAGACATACACACACACACACAAATGTTCACATATCTAAACACACATACACATATAGTTGCACATATCCTTAACACACACACACTCACACACACAAATGTACAAAACAACAACATACACTCACAAACACTCTCAGAAACACACAGACAAACTAACACACACACTGACACACACATACACACAGACACACACATTTTCACATGCCCAAACACACACACAACAAATGCACACCGAAACATTCATGCACACACACGTATACATGCTCAAAAGGACAGACACACACAC
Source organism: Coilia nasus (assembly GCA_027475355.1). NCBI lineage: Eukaryota > Metazoa > Chordata > Actinopteri > Clupeiformes > Engraulidae > Coilia > Coilia nasus. Next base: position 31,360,570 of record CM050217.1, read on the forward strand.
ACACACACACACACACACACACACACACACAGTACAACACAAAAAAGCACACACACACACACAAACATATACACATAACCACACACAAGCATAAGCACAAACCACACACACACACAGATGTACATATTTGCACATGCTCACAAACAAACACACACACACAAACATGAACATGCTCGTGCACACACACATACATTTCTCTACATGCTCACAAATGCACTCACACAGACACATACACACACAGTACAATACACACACACTCACACACAGTACAAGTCACACAAACACACACACAAGAACACACACACAAAGACACACAACACACATACACACACACCCAGAAATATGCACAAACCACAACACACACTCACACTCACAGAAACACACACACACACACACGAACAGACATACAGAAATATCCACTTAGAAAACATACACACTTAGAAAAACACACACGCATACCTACAAACACATATACAAACAAATACAAAATACACAAACCACAACAGACACACACACACACACACACGCACACACACACAGAAATATACACAAACCACAACACACACTCACACTCACAGAAACACACACACACACACACACACACACACACACACACACACACACACACATTCCCTCATAAGACATCACCAATGCCAAAGTCACACGCACACAAAAACACACACATTTTCAAATGTCCAAACACGCACATGACAGCACATACACACACAGACGTGTGCTCAATCACACACACGCATACACACTTACAGACACACACACACTCCTACAAACACACATGTGAAAATATACACAAACCACAACAAACCCACACAAACACATTTTCACATGCCCGAACACACACACAAAATTTTTACATGTCCAAACGTACACACACCTCACAAATGTTCACCTTTCCAAACACACACACACACTATTCATAAGCACACTCACAAACACGCGCACACACACACACACACACACACACACAGATGTACATGTGCATGCTCACAAACAAATACACACACACACACACAGATGTACATGTGCATGCTCACAAACAAATACACACACACACACACACACACACACGTGAACATGCCCGCGCACTAGGGGTGTTGAAATTAATCATAATCGATGCATCGCGATGCAGACTTGTACAATTAATAATCGTTTCAACAGCAGATCATAATCGATTATAATGTATTGTGATAACCTGTGTTAATTGTGTTCTGTTCTGCTGATATTCCTTATGTGTTTGTGCCTTTAAGGAAAGGGAGTTGAGTGTGTGTGTGTGCGCGCATGTGTGTGTGGGTGCGCGCGGGGTAAGAGGAAACGTTGCTGCACTGTTGTGCTGTAGTGTTTTGTGGAATAAGCGTGGTTTGTGGCTAAACAGCAACTATGTTGTACCTTTTACAGTCATTTTTTCTCGCCATAAGTATTAAAAATAGCACCCGGTAACCCGTTTTGTCTATGGCAACCTGTGTCTATGGTCTTTGTCTCATCTACGTGACCCATTCGGCGTCGTGTAGCATACATCACAACACAACATGACGGCGCCATAAAAATAAATATGTTGGGAACACCACCAACTTAAGAAATCCGTTAGCCGTCTCCATCCAGAGTTGTTAACAACACCGGTGTTAGGCGGAGTTGTCCTACTTGTCCTGTGAAATGTCCTACTGTAGGAAGAAATGACAGACATCTGCCGAGCTGTGCTACCTTGTCAGAAAATCCCACCACTTTCAGTTTCATTTTTTTGTCACTGTACGCTCGCTATTTTAATGTTTTTTTTTTTGCAAGTGCGTTCAAACACAGAGAATGATGTCGTCGGAAATAAAACACAGATGTATAACGTTTTGACAATTCCAATTATCAAATTAGAATATGCTTCCACACTGGTAAGTGCAAGTAGGACCACAATTAAATTTACCTCGGCAGGGTATGTTTCCACAATTATATAGCAGATAAGACGTTTTGACAGTACAAATGACCCCGTCAGAATATGCTTCTACACTGATGTGCAGGTAGGATGTTCTGACAATTCATAAATTTTATCAAATAAAAGAGGAAGGTAATATCTGACTGCTTGTGTTTGTTGATGAAATCAAAGCCATGTGAAGTAATATGTTGTGAATAATCGTGTAATGTAAAGCCATGTGAAGTAATATGTTGTGAATAATAGTAATGTCATGTGAATAATCGTGATGCATCGTGATGCATCGAGATGCATTGAGATATCGAATCGAATCGCTAACTTAATAATCGTAATCGAATCGTGAGATGAGGGAAGGTTCACACCACTAACACACACACACACACACACACACACACACACACACATTTTCACGTGCCCAAAAACACACACACACACACACACACACACACACACACACACACACACACAAACACACACACAGTGTTCACATGCCCACACACACACACACACACCCCTCACAAATGTTCACATTTCCAAACAAACACACACACACATGCTATACATAAGCACACGCACACACATTTTCACATGCCCAAACACACACACACACACACACACACACACACACACACACACACACACACACACACATTCCCTCACAACACATCACCAATGCCTAAGTCCCACACACACACATTTTCACATGCCCACAAACACACACACACACACGCATTTTCACATGCACTAACACACACACCCACACACACACACACTCATGCACATGACCACACACACACTTACACATACATTTTCAAATGTCCAGACATGCACATGCACATGACCACACATACAAACACACACATGCTCAAACACACACACACATACAGTTACAGAAACACACACACACACTCCTACAAACACACATGTGAAAATATACAGAAACCACAACACCCCCCCCCCCCCCAAACACACACACACACACACACACACACACACACACACACACACACATTCTCTCGCATGACATCACCAATGCCAAAGACACACACACACACACACGCACACAATGTTCACATGCCCAAACACACACACCTCACAAATGTTCACATTGTCACACACAACACACACACTATTTATAAGCATACACACACACATTTTTACATGCTGAAACACACACACACACACACACACACACACACAGATGAACATTTTTGCACATGCTCACAAACAAATACACACACACACACACACACACACACAGATGTACATTTTTGTGCATGCTCACAAACAAATTCACACATATACACGTTAACGTGCCCGCGCACACACACACACGTACATTTCTGTACATGCTCACAAATGCAAACACACACACACACACACACACACACACACACACACCTACAGTACAACTCACACAAACACACACACACAAGAACACACAAAAACACAGAGAGAAAAAGACACAACACCCACCCACACAAAGAAATATACACAAACCACCACACACAACACACACACACACCTACAAACACATAGAAAACAATAAACAAACCACAACAGACACACACACACACACACACACACACACACACACACATATTCCCTCACAAGACATCGGCGATGGCAGTCACACACAAACACACACACACATTTTCAAATGTCCAAACATTCGCATGCACATGCACATGACCACACATACAAACACACACATGCTCACACACACATGCATACACACTTACAGAAACACACTTACAGAACGCACATTCCTACAAACACACATGTGAAAATATACACAAATCACAACACACACACAAACACACACACACACACACACTCTCTTGCTAGACATTACCAACGCCAAAGTCACACATTTTCACATGCCCAAACACACACACACTCACACAAACACACACACGCACACAATTTTCACATGCCCAAACACACACCTCACAAATGTTCACATTTCCAAACACACACACACACACACACACATTTTCACATGCACAAACACACACACACACACACACACACTATACATGAGCACACGCACACACATTTTCACATGATGAAACACACACACACACACACACACACACACACACACACACACACACACACACACACACACACACAGATGTACACAAACCACAACAGACACACACACATTCCCTCACAAGACATCACCAATGCCAAAGTCACACACACAAACACATTTTCACATGCACAAAAACACACACCCACACACACACACACACTCATGCACATAACCACACACACTTACTCACACATTTTCAAATGTCCAAACATTCGCATGCACATGCACATGACCACACATACAAACACACACATGCTCACACACACATGCATACACACTTACAGAAACACACAGGCACATTCCTACAAACACACATGTGAAAATATACACAAATCACAACACACACACACACACACACACACACACACTCTCTTGCTTAACATTACCAACGCCAAAGTCA
>CM050217.1:31370000-31382500 GCA_027475355.1 Coilia nasus
CTTCTCTTCTCTTCTCTTCTCTTCTCTTCTCTTCTCTTCTCTTCTCTTCTCTTCACTGCAGCTGCAGTTCATAGCAGGATGGAATGCACCCTGTTAGGATTGACACAGCACACCTGTAGAAACTGCTGAGGACTGTAGTGGACATTGGGGCTGTCCGCAGATGCCTGAGGAAGTCAAGGCGTTGATGGGCTTTTCTGGGGACAGCTGTTGCATGCTCTGTCCACTTGAGGTCATCACTGAGGGTGACCCTGAGGAATTGAAAGGTGCTGACTCTCTCCACAGCATCCTCATCCATGTCAATGGGGGAGTGGGCTGCATCCTGTCTGAAGTCAACCACCATCTCTGGAGTGCTAAAAGAGCTTCAGTCTCAGATGTTCCTTTCTTTCCAGTCTTCATGAAACTTTCCCCAGTTTTCCCACTTCCTTGCTAGTAGAAGGTGCTGAAGTGTGAGGCGTGAAAAGATGAGGATGCGTTATTGTTTCTCCATCTTGAAGAGTGGCTTTATTGGCACAGCCGTAAACATAAAGTGATATTTACATGAATGAAATAGAAAAGAATTGTCATGTTTGTAAAGTGGTTGATGAAGCCTGGCTGAGGCGACTGGGCCGACATGCTGGCACGCTCATGCGCACGGCAGGGCAACGGTCAGCGAGTGTTTGTCCTCGCACCTCCAGCACACCTGGGCCCCGTCCCCACACCACACACACACACAACATACTGCACTCCTACAGCTGCACACACTCACACAATAGTGTTTGGAGCTTTTTGGATCTCTCTCCACCTCACTCTGACCCTCACTACGCTCTTAAAAAGCACAAACGTGAGCACGCAGCTGGCAGTCATGAGAGCACCGCATCTGCAACACACAAATATAAAACAAACTTTTATCGATAACCTGCCTCACCCTCAGGAGTTGCCAACTGAAGACAAAGGACTATGGACACAACAAACATTTTCACTTTGGCAAACAATAGTTAGCAAACTAGTAAGCTAATAACAATGAGCACAGCTTACCGTGCAGTTGCTGCTCCGCTTCCTGACTTGGACTAAAACTCTCGAGGGACAATTATAGTTTGGAGAGCTCACGCCAGAGATATGCCTGTTGCACCAGTGAGTGGGGAAGAGGGCTGTTGGTGTGTTTATGCATTTTATGGCATTTGTGAAATGTAAGCGTAGCGTGAAGTTCTACCAGGAAGACGTAATGCGCGTCATCAGTTAGCTGTCGTCCAATCAGCACGTAACATCTGTCTTTAAATACGTCATCTTACCTACCTGCTTTGCTGCTCACAGGTGTATTCCGCTGTTCGCCCTCCTCCCACCCCAGCATCCATCCAAGGGTCCTGTCCGTGTCCAGTGGGTCCTGACGACGATGTCTAATCCGCCGTGCCTCTTGATCGATCTTTTGATGTCTCTTCTACGTCTGCCTCTTCCCTGGCCTCCCGATGTCTCCTCTACCTCGGCATCTCCACTGATCGACCTCGGATTTCTGGTCTCCTCCTTATCCTTCCGGATCCCTCCATATACTCTCTCGGGATTCCAGCTACAGCCCCTCCATGAACAGTTCAATTCTCTGCCACATACATTGGGGTGACACTGCTTTGTTCCCGGATGTTGGATTTCCTGTCACCTGAGCGACAACCTGGACTCTATCAGCTCATTGAGCACCAGTTCAGCCTCAGGCAGTTAGGCTTTCCCCCTAGAGACGTGGTTCTGCCCAAGGTTTCTTCCTCATTAAGAATATTTAGGGAGTTTGTCCTTGCCCCGGTGCTCCGGGGGGACCCAGAGTTGTGCTCTTGGAATCCTCTGTTTCCCTTTTCAATGCATTATGTATCGTATTCAATGTTTGTTATGCATCATATGTTTCTGAAAGTTCATTGTCTACCTTTTGATCACCACCAGTGGGTCCTTGTCCTTTTGTCAGGGGGTATTACTATTATGCCCTGCCATTACTACAGTCAGCATCCATTCAGTTTTCATGTTTTATTGATCAGGACAAAGGACAGGACCTACGCCCAAGTTTGTCGTGCCATATCATTACATGTAATCAAATAAATTATTATTGTGTTACCATATACTCAAAGTCTTTCTGGTTGAACTATGTGGTGTGTATGTTTGAAACAGAGTATTATATATTATTTTTGTACTGGTTCTAAGCTTTTTAGAGTTCATTGATTTCTGCACATGTTGGTCAGATCCATGGGCTAGAAAACCCAGGAAAAACCACACAGCAAATCAGTTGGTTTTGAGGTGAGTTGTAGAGAGTACCTGATGATAACCAGAGTAAATTTTGAGCACTAAATAGTTTTGCCATTGCCATTTGCCATTATTGAATTGAATTTGTCATCTTTGAAAAGTTTACTTTGTAGTTTAAATCGTTTGAGTTCTGATTATTTTGGTTTGGAGTTTTTTTCTTTTTGTTTTCTCTGGATAATTGTTCCTGCTTGGGGAAGGAAATAAAGCCGTTGTTGAACCTTGCGCATTGACTCGCTGTGCTGCCTTTCAGGCTGTAAGGCTAGCCGTAACAATTATTATGTCATATCATATCACATCCTCAGGATGTAAGCTTTTAAAAATATACGCTATATATGGTAGACTTCATTTCCCCTTCATGGTTTAGGCAACAATGTACTGGTTGTATACTGGTTTCCATCTGAATCCAGAGAACCCCATTTATTTCAGTGGGAAATCTACATAAACTCTAATTGGAGGGCAATGTTTTGATCAGTTCAATTGGCCCTCAAAATAAATTTGTTCAAACTTGTCCTTTATCTACAATTTAGAAGTGAAAGCAAAACTTTTATATTAATGTGAAATGAAAATGACAAATTGCCTATACGCAGAACCCCACTAAGTTAAGAAGAGAAGACATTTCAGCCTGGTAGCTTTTCTCACCAATCATGTGAAGCAGACACAGACATTCACTTAAAAAGATTCAATGTGTTTATTATTATTAGACGCATACGACTTGATGAAAACATTTGCAGCTGTTTGCAGTCAGGTATGCATTCTGGGCTGAAAGTGTTGCATGATGGTTAGAAACGTGTCAGACTTGACTGAAAGGTGTGAGGATGTCACCAAAATGCGACCATGTCATATGACCCGGAAACTCACGGGAGCAAGCAGACAAATCTTAGAGATCCTTGCAGTTGCTCCAACCCAACTATGCTCCAATCCAGCTATGGTGATATAACTTTGCCCTGGTTGGTTAAAAATGTACTGACATCTGTGCAGGTGCGTTGTCTGGTGCCCTCAGTGCAGCCCACTACAACCACAGACATCCTATACATGTATAGCATGCCTATAACTACAACCCCCCACCCCCTCCCTGTCCCCCACACACAACACATGACATCCATGTCATCTGCTACAGAGATCGGGAAGGTGTGAGCTCAGTCATATTGCTGCAGGAAGAAGATTTGTGTTGGACTCCACCCCTGCTGTGACAAACAGTTCTTGTTGACGTATGCAGACAGACGGGTTTGTGACGTGAATGAGGCTAATGATTCAGGCGTGAGGGAGGCTGAAATGTCTGTTCTTTATACTTTTCTATCTGTCAATGAATGCACAGTTGTTGAGAGTGTGGTGCACAGCCTAAATCTGTTGTCTTGTCTGCTTGTTGTTTAGGGCTAGAGGTGGAGGCAGAGGTAGAGGATGGTGAAGACCCATCAAAAACTGGGGCTCTGAGGTCACTCACCAGTGGCTTATGCACATCAGCGCGAGCATCACACCTGCTAGCGGTTCAGTGCAGAATCTGCAGACGTGAAAAACACAAACAGGAAAAACACAGCAGGAAAAGAGGAAAAGAAAAACGTATGCAGTGTGAAACAATGAAAGCAGGAAAAGCGGTTCTTGCCGCTGAAGGGAGAAAAGATGAAGCTCTCCTCCTACATATTGGAGGCAGGGACGTGGTTGCCAGTGAAGCACATTATCACTTCACCTGCTTCAGACTTAAGAACAGTTTTTTCCCAAAAGCCATTACCACTTTGAACTCACACATGCACTGACTACACACATGCACTGACCCCACATTGCAGTCAGACTCCCAGACCTCCTTCCATCCACCTACTGTGCAATATTTAACTTGGTATGGGACACAGTGCAATATCTTTACTGCAAAATCAACACACATACTTCCATTGTACTTTGCACATGATACAAAAAGACTTTTGTAGTGTAAGTGTCGCTGCTCAGGGAGGCTTACGGCACATCTCTCTCCTTGTGTGTTCTCTCTTCCACTGGCAATATTAATAAATGTGCAATAACTTGCAGAATTTAATGTGCAATGTCACCCTGTCACACAACCAGACAGAAAACGGACCCAATTGCGTAACCTCTCAATGGACTTTTATTTAGGGTTCAGGGGAAAGGGACAAAGTCAGAGTCCGAGTAGGGCTGGCAGGTGGTCAGAGGATCAGTTGCCGGAGCTCACAGGCGTGCAGACTGGACGAGCTCCGCAGAGTGGAGGGCAGGCAGGGGTCGATGCCAGGGACAGGAGAGCAGAGCAGAGTGGAGGGCAGGCAGGGGCCGATGCCAGGGACAGGAGAGCAGAGCAGAGTGGAGGGCAGGCAGGGGTCGATACCGGAGGACTGGAGAACAGCTCACACACAGGCAGACAGGGGAGACACAGGAACAAACAGGAGACGAACAGACAACGGGGAAAACAGCCAAACGGGTGCAGGAGAGTCAGGAGTCAAAACGCTTGCCGAGGAGTACACCGTGGTTCGTAGATGGACTGACAGTGAGTGAGTGAGAGAGGCGAGTATAAATAGTGAAAACCCCGGGAACTAAACGAGTGTAAATTGACGTTAAGTGAAGAGTGCAGGAGGGAAAGATGATTGAATAATCTCGTGACTGTCAGAAAACAAGGAAGTGCGGGTGAGGCAGATAATCACCGTGATGGTGAAACGAGGGAGGCAGGTGAGGAGAATCAACAAGACAGAGCGGGAGGTGCGGGGTGTAGCACGGTAGAGTGAACCTAATAAGGAACAAGAAAAACAAGACAAAACCCCAAGCCTGGAGTGACACCATGACACACCCTGTATATAGAGCTTCTTATCTCTACCTCAGAACTGTGCACCCCACCCCACCCCCTCTTCTATCTTTATCTTCTCTTGCAATAATGCTTATTTATTTTAATCCTATGCTGTGAATATCCTACATACATGTCTGCACTGAAGTGAGTTGCTATTAATGTCATTGTACATGTGCAGTGTAAGCTTTGGCGTGCCTGGGCCCATAATCTGTAGAGTTTTCTTCCTCTTTGTCCATATTTACTCATACAATATTTCCCGTGTCAACCCAATAAACATTAGATATCTCTCTGTTCTGAACCTCTCATTTTAACACTGTTTATTATCATGCAGGCACAAAAAACAACTTCCTTTCAATTCAACACAGGTCAGAAGACATATGACATGTACTCTAAACATCATGGAGTTTCATAGTATTTCAACCAATAACATGAAATAATACATGTAATATTTGTATGAGAACATAATTATTATTATGGGATGTCCACTGACTGGCGAGGCTTTAACACCACACCAGATGGGCCACACCACACCACACTGATCTCACAGCAGAGACACGAGACTCCTGAAACTAAGTGTCTTACTGTTTACCGCCAAGCCAAAGTCAGTCTGATCCAAAGGCAGTTTCCAGTCACCCATGCAGGAATAGATACCTGTTTGGCCACACCCACATCCCCACCTGGTCCTACCTTCCCTCTCCAAGAACAGGTCTGTCTGCCAGACGTGCACAGATCTGATTGGCTGATCTCCAACCCCACCCTACCTGGCCTCCTCCTTAGTGTTCTGAGGAAGTGTGTCAGCTGTCACTCTGCTGCTGCTTCTCAGAGTCTGCACTTGGTGTTTGGAAGAGCTACAACATGGCATCTGTGTCTTGTCAGGAGGAAGAGTCCTTCACTTGTTCAGTCTGTCTGGAGCTGTTGAGGGATCCAGTGACGGTGCACTGTGGACATAATTTCTGTATGAGGTGCATTAAGGGCTGCTGGGATCAGGAGGATTCAAAAGGAGAGTACAGCTGCCCCCTGTGCAAACACACCTTCTCTGCCAGACCTGTCCTCTACAAAAACCCTCTGATTGCTGAAATGGTGGAGAGATTCAGGAAGACCAGAATCCAAGCTGCCGCTCCTGCTCGCTGTTATGCTGGACCTGGAGATGTGGCGTGTGATGTCTGCACCGGGAGAAAACTCAAAGCTGTGAAGTCCTGTCTGGAGTGTCTCGTGTCGTACTGTGACACTCATTTAAAAGCTCACAATGAACTTAACCCAGGTAGAAATCACACCATGATCGATGCCACAGGCCAGCTACAGGAGAGGATCTGCTCCCGTCATAAGAAGGTTTTTGAAATATTCTGTCGTACGGATCAGAGTTGTATCTGCTATCTGTGCACGATGGACGATCATAAAGGCCATGACACAATCACGGCTACGACAGAGTGGAGTAATAAAAAGGTAAGACGTGAATCTACAAAAACATGTATCTTTGGGGATTCTTTTTATATTCTTTATAGTTTATGCACAGGTCTACTATTTCAGAGGTCTGGCACAGCTGCTTTTTATGAATACCTAAAAAATGAAGAAAATGTACCATGTTAAATATGGAGTTACTTTGCCTATTTGAAAGGCTAACCAGAGAATGTTTATGAGATAAAAGGTCCAATGTCCAACAGTCTGTAAAACATTAACATGCCAACTTCAGCCCAAGTGTAGCCTACTACCTGTCATAAGGTCCAGTGTAATTTACAGGTTCCAGTTTGGCTCGTGTTTAATGTGTATGAACAGCAGTGTTTCCAGCTGAACTCAGGTCATGATGTTCCACAGCATCAGCTGTTTGTGAAGAATTAGTACAGAACAGTGTCATCTCAGTCAGACTTTATGTGTTCTTTATCTATTAGAAATAAACTATACATTGAAACTCTGTTAAAAAGTTGAATGTCAACAAATCATTTGTAACGTGTCTGTACAGCTGGACTTTCCAAGCAGAGTGTTACTGCAATGTCATTGTGCATTTTTATTTTGCTTTGGTTCATGATGGTACAGGAGGGGTTGGGGCAGAGCCAGAGGAGATGTCAGCAGAGAATCCAGGAGAGAGAGAAGGAGCTACAGGAGCTGAGGAAGGCTGTGGAGACTCTCAAGGTGAGAACTGACCAGAGGAGAAGACAGTCTGCAGCAGATTTCTGGTTCTGTAGTGAGATAGTAGTTATGATAAGCTGCTACACAATCATGGCTCTGATGCTGTTTATCAGGGGAACTCCTCTTACAACCACAGACAGACATTGCCTGCCAGGATTTAGTCTTAATGTAAAAAACTGCCAATTACATTGCAACCCAGTTGGATTCATTACTTTCCTCTGAGGAGTCTGCTGACCCATATGTGTGTCTCCTATCAGTCTTCTGCACAGACAGCAGTGGAGGAGAGTGAGAGGATGTTTACTGAGATGATGCGCTCCATTGAGAGAAGGCGCTCTGAGGTGACAGAGCTGATCAGAGCTCAGGAGAAGGCTGAGGTGAGTCGGGCTGAAGGACTCCTGAAGCGACTGGAGCAGGAGATTGCTGAGCTGAAGAGGAGAGATGCTGAGATGAAGCAGCTTTTACAGATAGAGGATCACATCCATTTTCTCAAGGTACATTAATTGATACTTTTCAAAACATGTTTCATTTTATTCAGTTAATTTTGTTACACTTGTGCTTGGTCACATAGTTACCTTTACATTGCCATAGTAACTTTAAGCATTCTTGAGAGGTCATTCAAAATGACACATACACACCTGTCTTCTAACGATGGTCTCTGTGCAGAACATTGTGTCCATCAGTGATGATGCACGCAGTACTGTTTGGACCAGAAGGACCTTCAGCCAAAGCTTCTCCTTTGAGCCTGTGAAGGAATCTGTCTCTGCACTGAAGATGCAGCTGGAGGAGAAATTAGATTCAATCTTCAAGCAGGAAATAGTCAAGATATCTGCAGCAGGTTGGTCTAGCTTAGAATTGACACAAACACCTTCAACAAGCTCATTTAAAACTTGTACATTACTCATAACTCACTAAACATGTTTTTATCTCAAAACAGCGACTAATGCACAGATCATTCCAGGCATAGAATGTGAGTATTTAACACACACACACACACACACACACACACACACTCACACACACACACACAGACAGAGAGAGAGAGAGAGAGAGAGAGAGAGAGAGAGAGAGAGAGAGAGAGAGAGAGAGAGATTTGAGATTTTACAAATATGCTTTATTTACCATAAAGCTTGTACAATTAATCTCAAAATAAATACATGATAAAACACATAGAAGCGTCTACAAAAGACTGCTAAAGTGCAATTCATTGTCGATGTCAGAGCACACTGCATGTTTACAGCACCACATTGCTTCAAAGGCTTGAAGATCCTGCATAAGTTTATAAAAACGGAAGTCAATCAAAACCCTAGCCTTAACCAGAGCAGGGAACACAATTGAAACATCAATACCAGGTTGACCCTCAATTTTGTTTTTTCGGCTAACATAAATAGCCATTTTGGCTTCACCCAGAATGACATTTATCAGTCTGCATACATTTTGTCTGTGTTTTACATATCTGTAGTGTTACACATTTCTGTAGTGAATTCTTCATTAAAACAGTAAAACAGATGCTCCAAAATAATAAACAGTGGCCTTAGCCTAAAACAGTGTAAAAAAGCATGAAATACCGACTCCCTTTGGCAACAGAAAGGACAATCTTGACCAATGTTGGGATTTAAAACAGAAACAAAAGAATTTACAGCAACAGCCCCATGAAGAATTCTCCACTGTAAATCACACACTCTTTTAGGCAATGGTGGTTTATAAAGTGCTCTCCATTCAGGTTTCACATTTACAGCTAATTTTAAAACACTGCGCCAGAGCGTGTCAACTCTACTCAACAGACACTTCTTATTTAACACCTTCACACAAGCATTGTAAAGTTGCTTTCCAGTAGCATCACACAAAGTAATTGCATTTAAGTGAGATGACGAGAACAAACTGGCTCTTCCATCCAGAATGGGTGAGAGTTTCAGCCCAGGGAATTCGTCAAAAACATCTGGACATGCCACTCCTTTACAGTAGTCCCCAAGTAGTTGTAACTCAACTGCAGAGCAAGTCGTACGCCACTTTTCCAATAGCTGTGAAGCCACACGAGTGCATCTTAGTCCCATTGAATCAGAAAAACTCTTCACATTTTTAAAATCCTAAAGGCTGCAGTTCTACTATGAAAATGTATAAGACCATGCCCCCCCTCATCTTCAGGTAAAAATAAAACAGGTTGTGGAACCCAATGATAATTATCCCAAAAAAAGTTCACAACAATTGACTGTAGTTTGTTTAAGAGGTCTGGTGGGGGATCCAAAGAGGCCAAACGATGCCAGAAGGATGATGCCACCAAGTTATTTATAATGAGGACACGTCCCCTATAAGACATCTTTGGCAATAACCACTTCCATTTCCCCAACCGCCCATTCACACTTTCGACCGCCCCCTCCCAATTTTTCTGTATTATACTTTCATTCCCCAAAAAACACCCAAATATTTAAAACCATCCTTTCTCCAGCATAATCCATCAGGGAGCTTTGGTGCCCCCTTCACCCACTGACCAACCAATAGAGCCTCACTTTTGGACCAATTGACCTTGGCTGACGAAACTACCCCAAAGTCTTTAAGAATATTAATAGATGTTTCTATATCTCTATCCCCACTAATTAAAAGAACTATGTCATCAGCATATGCTGATAAACGAATAGGAAATGAAAAGTTGGGTAAAAACACACCAGTCAAAGCGTCTCTTAACTTATGTAAAAGAGGCTCTATTGCTAACGAGTACAGCATACCTGACAATGAGCAGCCTTGACGTACACCCCTACCAACCTTGAATGGAGCACTCAAACCACAATTGATTTTAAGTACACTCTCCACATCACAGTACAGAACCCTCACCATGTTTACAAAGCTTTCACTAAACCCAAATGCAAGTAAAGTGTCCCACAGGTACTTATGCTCCACCCTGTCAAAAGCTTTTTCTTGATCCAATGACACCAACCCCACATCAAAACCCATAAGCTTAGAGACATGTATTGTATCACGAATCAGTGAAACATTGTCAAAGATGGATCTACTGGGAACACAATAGGTTTGGTCCGGATGGATGACCTGGTCCATTACCTTGGATAGCCTATTGGCCAAGACTTTAGACAATAATTTAAAATCGCTACACAGGAGCGACACAGGCCTCCAGCAGCTGATGTCAGCAAGATCGCCTTTTTCGGGAGAAGTGTGAGGACTGCCCTGCGACAGCTCACCGGCAAGCGCCCCCTAGTGAGACTATCACTGAGCACAGCGAGCAGATCCTCCCCTATCTCCGACCAGAAGCACTTATAAAAGTCCACTGGGATTCCATCTAGGCCAGGAGCCTTGCCACATTCCATACCCTGAAGGGCTCTTTCCAGTTCACCCAGTGTCAGGGCGGCATCAAGCTCGGCAAAGGACTCAACTGAAACCTGAGGCAGACCACGCAGAAAGGGGCCGTTAGACATCTCATCCTTAAGTTCGCTCCTGTATAGCTTTTGGTAGAACTGTACAACTCTTTTCCGAATTTCACAATCATCAGTTAAAAAATCACCAGCTTCAGATCTTAATGAATAAACCTTTTCTGGCCATTTTTCTTTTCCAAATTAAAAAAATATTTTGAAGGGACATCCATCTGCTCCATGCTCCGAAACCTTGAACGGACCGAAGCACCCTTAGCGCTAATCCCTAACAACTCAGTTAAAGCACTCTTTTTATTTGCCAGAATAAATTAAGCTTATTGTTTATCGTTAGAGTCAGTGCTGCCCAGAAGAACGTTCAGTTTTGTGACAAGCTTGCGTAAACGGTAACCCTCTTGTTTGGTAACAGCACCTTCAGCTATGAACAATCTTGCCTTGGCCATGAATTGTTCGACGTCAGGAAAATATTTTTCAATTTGCAGCCTTTTGACATGCTTAGTTTGACTTAAGAAGTTTTTAATGTCATCTACAGTATATGACCGAGATGGATAACCACTCGGACGCATGCTGCAACTGACACTGCAGTCAGTGTCGAACTCACTTTCT
Organism: Coilia nasus; assembly: GCA_027475355.1. Taxonomy (NCBI): domain Eukaryota; kingdom Metazoa; phylum Chordata; class Actinopteri; order Clupeiformes; family Engraulidae; genus Coilia; species Coilia nasus. Next base: position 31,381,137 of record CM050217.1, read on the forward strand.
ATATCATCCAAGGCAGCTTTACTCTGAACCTTTGCGGTTTTATTTTTAGTTGTTTCGTGAGGCTGATTGCGTCTCCTCTTATGTCTAGTTCGGGGCACTTTAAAAGTCTGATTCATGTCTTCTGCCTCCATTTGAGAACTTTCATCTTCAGCGTCATTATCATCAGTTTTAACGTCATCATCCACTATGCTATCCTGGGGAGGTTCAGACCGCACACTCTCTTCCCCATCCAAAACCGTGGGTGTATGAGAAGGCGAGACAGGGTCCTGCGGGGGTACTAACCCTACTCTCTCTGCAAGACCCCCCTCAGTATTGCCTTCACCACCCGTGGAAGCATTCGTGTCAGGGGATTTTTCTGACCCCCCAGCAACCCCATTACCGCCGGTAGCGGGCTCTTGTCTTTTCTCAGGGCAAGCCCGCACCAGATGACCATTTTGACCACAACCAAAACACTTCATTAAACATGAAGAAACGTAAATGGTGTAAACAAATCCATCTACGGTGACATTTAGAGTTAGATCCAAATCTTTATGGCTACTGTTTAACGTCATATACACAAAACGTCTAAATGATACAACATGTTTAAGCTGTGGAGAACTAGTCGAAATCGCTATTTTCCTGATGGGTGAAATTAGCTTGCCATATCGGGAAAGAATTTCCATCAGGACCTCATCCTTAATAAAAGGGGGGACATTAGAAATTATCACCTTTTTGGAAGGTGACGATAAAGGGAACACGGTGGTAAAAGTGGGGTCAATTACTACACCACTCTCAACAATGGCGTTCGCCAGATCCACCGTTTCCAAGAACAAAACTACCGCGCTGTTCATCCGCGCGGCAGAAATTATCTTGTCGTGCCCAACAATCTCTCCTGCAGCTAAACTGCAATCTTGGACACTGGCGCCTGAGTTTATTTTAACTCCGTGACGCTGCGTTAAAGACTCAAACCTTTCTCTACCGCCGCCATGCTCCCAGCACAGCAAAATAGCCTCGTTGAGAGAAAGTACACAACACACCAAACAACACCAAACAACACCAACACCTACACACCACACCCACACCCCTACACCCCTACACCCCTACACCCCCGCTCCCCAAAAAACTAAACTAAGCAAATCCACTCAACACATTAACACATAAACCCTTTAAGCAAAAATAAAGCAAAAACCAGAAGAAAAAGAGTTTAGAGAAAAGGATGAAAAGAGCCTGGCCCAGCGGCCGCACTCAGCAGTCTCACACGCTCAAGCTCCGCCTCAGTCACTCGACATGCGCACAGAGAGAGAGAGAGAGAGAGAGAGAGATTTAAACAATAACATACATTAAAAATGAAAAAAGGTATCACAGACCTGTACATATCTGGGTCA
>CM050217.1:31392500-31420000 GCA_027475355.1 Coilia nasus
TCCTTCTTGTGTAGCATTTACAGTCAAAGTCAGGCAGTTTTAGTAGCCCCCGAGTATTGCGTTAAAGATCTTACATTCTACAATACTCTCTGATACAGCTGACTGGCGGAAAAAAAAACAAAGGAGCACTGTAATCGGCATGTGATTGGCCAGTTTCGCCAGTATAGTAGTTTACACACCCACCACGAAAGTTTTCTAAAAACGCAGCCTACATTTGACTACATTGGGGCTTCTTGTTCGGGGAAAATCCCGGGGGGAATGTTTTTGTGCATGATTTTTAAGCGTATCGGCATTTTATGAAAGCGTCTCGGCAAAACTTGATGCGTATCGGCGAAAAAAGAAGCGTATCGGTGCCGATACGCTTAGACGCTTTGGGGAAAACACTGTGTTGGTTACTGTAGAATGTTGGTCTTTGTTGCAATAGAATGTTGGTAACAATAATGTTAAAGTATCCCTGGTTACTGTAGAATGTTGGTCTTGGTGATTGTAGAATGTTGGTGTTGGTTACTGTAGAATGTTGGTCTTTGTTGCAGTAGAATGTTGGTAACAATAATGTTAAGGTATCCCTGGTAACTGTAGAATGTTGGACTTTGTTGCAGTAGAATGTTGGTAACAATAATGTTAACGTATCCCTGGTTACTGTAGAATGTTGGTCTTGGTTACTGTAGAATATTGGTCTTTGTTGCAGTAGAATGTTGGTAACAATAATGTTAAAGTATCCGTGGTTACTGTAGAATGTTGGTCTTGGTTACTGTAGAATGTTGGTCTTTGTTGCAGTAGAATGTTGGTAACAATAATGTTAAAGTATCCCTGGTTACTGTAGATTGTTGGACTTTGTTGCAGTAGAATGTTGGTAACAATAATGTTAAAGTATCCCTGGTTACTGTAGAATGTTGGTCTTGGTTACTGTAGAATGTTGGTCTTTGTTGCAGTGGAATGTTGGTAACAATAATGTTAAAGTATCCCTGGTTACTGTAGAATGTTGGACTTTGTTGCAGTAGAATGTTGGTAACAATACATGTTAAAGTATCCCTGGTTACTGTAGAATGTTGGTATTGGTTACTGTAGATTGTTGGACTTTGTTGCAGTAGAATGTTGGTAACAATAATGTTAAAGTATCCCTGGTTACTGTAGAATGTTGGTCTTGGTTACTGTAGAATGTTGGTCTTTGTTGCAGTAGAAAGTTGGTAACAATAATTTTAAAGTATCCCTGGAAACTGTAGAGTGTTGGTCTTGGTTATTGTAGAATGTTGGTCTTGGTTACTGTAGAATGTTGGTCTTTGTTGCAGTAGAATGTTGGTAACAATAATGTTAAAGTATCCCTGGTTACTGTAGAATGTTGGTCTTTGTTGCAGGAGAATGTTGGTAGCAATAATGTTAAAGTATCCCTTGTTTCTGTAGAATGTTGGTCTTGGTTACTGTAGAATGTTGGTCTTTGTTGCAGTAGAGTGTTGGTAACAATAATCAACAATAATCTATTGTAGAATGTTGGTGTTGGTTACTGTAGAATGTTGGTCTTTGTTGCAATAGAATGTTGGTAACAATAATGTTAAAGTATCCCTGGTTACTGTAGAATGTTGGTCTTGGTTATTGTAGAATGTTGGTCTTGGTTACTGTAGAATGTTGGTCTTTGTTTCAGTAGAATGTTGGTAACAATAATGTTAAAGTATCCCTGGTAACTGTAGAATGTTGGACTTTGTTGCAGTAGAATGTTGGTAACAATAATGTTAACTTATCCCTGGTTACTGTAGAATGTTGGTCTTGGTTACTGTAGAATGTTGGTCTTTGTTGCAGTAGAATGTTGGTAACAATAATTTTAAAGTATCCCTGGTTACTGTAGATTGTTGGACTTTGTTGCAGTAGAATGTTGGTAACAATAATGTTAAAGTATCCCTGGTTACTGTAGAATGTTGGTCTTGGTTACTGTAGAATGTTGGTCTTTGTTGCAGTGGAATGTTGGTAAAAATAATGTTAAAGTATCCCTGGTTACTGTAGAATGTTGGACTTTGTTGCAGTAGAATGTTGGTAACAATACATGTTAAAGTATCCCTGGTTACTGTAGAATGTTGGTCTTGGTTACTGTAGAATGTTGGTCTTTGTTGCAGTAGAATGTTGGTAACAATAATGTTAAAGTATCCCTGGTAACTGTAGAATGTTGGTCCTGGTTATTGTAGAATGTTGGTGTTGGTTACTGTAGAATGTTGGTCTTTGTTGCAGGAGAATGTTGGTGACAATAATGTTAAAGTATCCCTGGTTTCTGTAGAATGTTGGTCTTGGTTACTGTAGAATGTTGGTCTTTGTTGCAGTAGAATGTTGGTAACAATAATCAACAATTGTTGTGTCTTTAAACCTAAAGTTGACATTGAAGTTATTATTTGAAATATTTAGTTATTGATTGAATGCATGTTTCCTTGCAAATTTGTTTTATGCATTTAATGTGAATAATTTGCATTTACAGTTATTGCTGTGATCTATATTGAATAACTTCCTGTTGTTAAATGACTGCGTATCCCAAAATGCACTGTTTTACGGAAGGTGTATACAGAGAGTTTTTTTGGTTTCAGCGATGTACATGTGTGAGTTTGCCTTCAGTAAAAAGTTAAGTTGTTGACGATGTCTTCAGACTCCTTTTTAATTTGCCAATTAGCTATAGATTACAGAACATAATTTGGTGCCGAAACCCGGGAATATCTAGTTTGCAAACGACGAACAGAAATGGAGGAGCGATTTGAAAGATTAGTAAGAAAACGCAGAGCAGTGCGTGGAGCAACAACGAAACTCCTGCAAGTTATCCAGACGGAGCTAACTCAGGAAGATGTGGATATTGGACGTTTGCGTGAGCTACTGGCGAACTTGTCCGCAAAAGAAGAATCTTTACTGGATTTAGATCGCGGAATTGAGGAAGGAACTTCTACCGACGATTTGGAGCAAGAAATTATAAACACGGAGGAGTACAAGGAACGAGTCATTTCGATGAGGACACGTGTGCAGAGCGTGATACAGGCTCGTAATACTGTGAGTAGCCCAAGACGAGGCGAAACAGATAGAACTCCCATTCAGAACTCTGTTAAATTACCCAGGTTAACTATCCAGAAATTTAGTGGTGATATAAGTTTATGGAGGGACTTCTGGAACCAATTTGAGACTGCCATTCACAAAAATGAGGCATTAAGTAAAACGGAAAAGTTCACTTATTTGAAATCGTACCTTCTTGGCGCTGCAGCTAAGACAGTAGCAGGATTGATGTTAACAGACAGCAACTATGACCACGCGCTGGAAATACTGCATGATCGATATGGAAGAAAGGATATTGTAGTGAATGCGCACATGACAAAGTTGCTTAATCTGACTCCTGTGAAGAAAGCGTCAGAAGTGGCTGCACTGAGACAGCTTTATGATGAATGTGAAATCCAGACACGCAGTTTGGAGTCACTGGGTGTCGTATCAGAGACTTATGGCAGTTTGCTCTGCCCAATCCTGCTGCAATTAATACCAGAGGAGATAGCTCTTCAGTATAGTCGGCAAAAGGGGGCGAGCGAGGAATGGCGAGTCTCTGAAGTGATGGACTTTCTTCAGAATGAGATTCTTAGCCGAGAAAGAACCATGCAGCTAACACAAGGTAACAAAGAAACAAAGGATAAGCAGAGCCACAATAAGCCATTTAATAAACGAACAGACACCCCCTTTGAACTGAAACAGAAAAAAATGAATCTGCCCTCAGCTGCTGCCTTGCACACCGCTAGTCAGAGAACACAGATATGTGTATTTTGTGATAGTGCAGCGCACACGCCTGAACACTGTCCCTCACACAATGTAACTGAGCGACGAGATATTCTGAAAAGGATGGGAAGATGTTACGTGTGCCTAGGACCAAGGCACATAGCAAGAAACTGCAGAATTAAAGACATTTCATGTGGCCAGTGTGGGAAAAGACATCACAGTGCAGTGTGTGAGAATGGTGAAGCACCTGCTCCCATCACCAGTGACAAAGTAGAGGATGTGGTCTCTTCATTCGCCACTCATTCCATGAAGGTGAGACCTAAAGAACAGAATACAGTGCTATTGCAGACTGCCCAAGCACACGTAGTGGGTCCAGGTGGACGGGCTGTAGTCCGCTGTCTGCTAGATGGTGGAAGTCAGAGGAGCTTTGTATGTGAAGAACAGTCAAAGGCCCTAAAGCTTCCTGTGATAAGACAGGAATCATTCACTATCCACACGTTTGGGTCCACTGCTCCCGTGACAACCAAACGAAACACTGTAAAATTAGTACTGGAGAACCTCTGGAATAAAGGACAGAAATTAGAAATAGAAGCGATTGAAACACCACAAATATGCACTGCTGTGATGAAAGTTCCTGGTGAGGATATCCAACGTGAGCTAAAAAGGAGAGGACTGCAGTTTGCAGATGCAACAGAAGATGGCTCTGATGACCCTCAGTTGTCAGTGCTGATAGGTGCAGACTACTATTGGAACGTGGTGTCAGGCCGTGTCGAAAGAATCACTGATGCACTCGTTGCAATTGAGAGTGTGCTAGGATGGACTGTGCAGGGTCCAGTGACAATGTCCAGCGTCACTGAAGCAACCTGCATGCACATCCACATGGACGAAGACACATGGATTTCCAGACAGCTGAAAGCATTCTGGAAATAGAGTCTCTTGGCATTGTGAAGCAAGAGCCAAATGATCCAGATGAAGAACAAGCACTACAAAGGTTTGAGAACACTACACATTTCAAGAATGGGCGATACGAAGTGGAGTTGCCATGGCGGCATGACAAACCAGAACTCCCAGACAACTATAGAATAGCAAAGAGAAGATTTGAAGGATTGAAAAGGAGGATGCGAGCAGATGTGGTCTTCTTCCAGCGATACAACGAGGTGATTGAAGATTATCTGCAACAGGGCATTGCCGAAGAGGTGACTGACAGTGAGTGCTTACTAACAAGTGTCAAATACCACTTACCTCACCATGCTGTGCTCCGAGAGGACAAACTGACAACAAAGTTGCGAGTAGTGTTTGACGCGTCTTCACATGACACAGACTGTCCCTCTCTGAATAACTGCCTGCTGACCGGTCCAAACCTCAATCCTGACCTGCTTGGTGTATTAATCAGATTTAGACAGCACGAAATCGCATTCATGGCAGATATAAAAAAGGCATTTTTGCAGATTTCTCTTGCCGAGAAAGACAGAGATGCAGTGAGGTTTCTGTGGCTCACTGCCCCACCCAAAGAAGACAATGGTGAGAAGCCACGCGTGCTGAGGATGACCAGGGTGGTGTTTGGTGTGTCCCCAAGCCCCTTCCTTTTGGCAGCTACTGTGCAAAGACACCTGAAGCAATATGAAGGACAGCGCGCTGCACAGCTTCTCAAAGACTCACTGTATGTTGATGATTTTGTTGCTAGCGTCAATGATGTTGATGATGCCTTGTCTGTGACCACCTCAGCAAAGGACATCATGGCTGCTGCTGGCATGGACCTGTGCAAGTGGATGACGAACTCAGCGGTGCTGAAAGAAAGGTGGAAAGAGACAGCCATTGGGCCCATGGATGAGCCAGAGTCCCATGGCCCAATGCTGAAGGTATTAGGCTTAGTATGGAGAACACAGACTGATGACTTTGTATTTGATTTCAGACCTCTACTGGAGAAGCTGACTAAGAGCAGTACGAAAAGAAGTGTTCTGCAACACTCTGCCAGTATCTTTGACCCCCTCGGCTTCCTAACACCCTTCACTATACGGGTAAAATGCCTGCTGCAAGAGATGTGGGAGAGAGGGCTAAGCTGGGATGAAGAGTCACCAGCTGATCTGAATCTACAATGGAATAGCTGGCGCGCTGAACTCCATCTGATTCACCGGATCTCCATACCGCGCTGGTATGGCGAAAAGGACGAGCCATGCGGCAAGACAAACAGACTTCATGTGTTCTGTGATGCCAGTGAGAAAGCTTACAGTGCTGTGGCTTACCTACAGTGTGAAGGAAAGGACAGAGAGCCTACTGTTACTCTGGTCGCCTCCAAGTCCAGAGTCGCACCGCTAAAGAAGCTGACACTGCCACGCCTGGAGCTGATGGGAGCTTTAATCGGAGCAAGGCTAGGTAGAAATTTGATAAACCTGCTGAACATGGAAATTCATCAACTTCACATGTGGTCTGATTCCATGATCGTACTAAACTGGATTCGCAGCTCAGCGCACAGGTGGAAGCAGTTTGTTGCCAACAGGGTGACAGAAATCCAGTCACTCACAGATCCAGCATTCTGGTCTCACTGTAAGGGAAAGGAAAATCCTGCTGATCTACCCACTCGTGACCAGACTGTAGTGAATCTGAGTCAGAGTCGTCTGTGGTGGAAAGGGCCTGCATTCCTGATCTCCTGTGGGCAAGAGGAAGAATCCAATGACGAAACAGCGGATGAAAATGCAGTTGAAGAAGAGCTGAAAGTAAGTGAACATTTAACAGTACAACTGACTACTGAGTGTGAGACAGTAGAGCCAGTGCTAGACTTACAAAGATACAGCAAGCTAAAGACAATATTGCGAATAACAGCCTGGATACAAAGATTTGCAGACAATACACGCTCTACCACAAAGAGACATGGAGAACTTACAGCTGAGGAAATACTACAGGCAGAGAAGTACTGGATACGAGTAACACAACACCAGAGTTTCATTGAAGATGTCACTCTACTGAAAGCTGGGAAAATGTTAAATAAGGATTCCAAAATCAGAGAGCTCAGGCCTTTCCTGGATGAAAGCGGATTAATGTGTGTGGAAGGCAGGCTACAGCAATCAGACTTCAGCTTTCATCAACAGCACCCATGGATTTTGCCTGCGAAGAGCAGATTCGGTGAGTTGTTAGTTCAACATACACATCAAAACCTCATGCATGCAGGCGTGCGTGACACGTTAGTGCAATTAAGAGACACTTACTGGATACTTAGAGGGAGACAGCTTGTGAAAGGTGTTCTGTCAAGGTGTCGTGTGTGCAGAAGATTCAAGGCAAAGCCTGTACAGCAGGTTACTGCTCCATTGCCCCGTGACAGAATCACTAAATCCCCTCCCTTTGAAGTCACTGGAGTGGACTTTGCCGGACCACTGTATGTGAAGGTTAGTGGTGCACTTACCAAGGCCTATATTGCATTGTTCACCTGCGCTGTGACTAGAGCTGTTCATCTGGAGCTCGTCTCCAGTCAGTCAACAGAACACTTCCTTTTAGCGATCAAAAGATTTATAGCAAGACGAGGACTGTGTAAGGTGATTTACTCAGATAATGCTAAGACATTCAAACGAGCAGAGCAAGACTTAAAGGAACTGTGGGAGAGCATCAAAGATACACATCTCCTAGAATACTTCTCAGACCGTGGTATAAGTTGGCGCTTCATTGCTGAACGAGCTGCCTGGTGGGGCGGTTTCTGGGAAAGACTCGTCCAGTCAGTGAAAACCTGCCTGAAGAAAGTGCTGGGACGAGCGTCCCTCAGCTTTGAGGAGATGACCACCATACTCACGGAGGTGGAAGCCACATTAAACTCCAGACCACTTACCTTTGTCAATAATGACTTGGATGAGCCACAGCCATTGACACCTGCACATTTTCTTGTGGGGAAAAGAGTCACCTCTCTGCCACCCAAGCAGCTTCCAGCTGTAAGTGGAATCACAACCCTGAACCGTGAGGAGATGACCAGGAGATGGCGCTACCGGCAGTGCCTCATGACCAGATGCTGGAGCAGATGGCGGAAGGACTATCTGTTGGACCTGAAGTCAGCTCATCGCTGTGACAGCCTGCAACCTACCTCATTGAAGGTGGGCGATGTCGTCCTCCTTGGAGATGACCACATGCCACGACAAATCTGGAAGCTAGCGAGAGTTCATGAACTGTTTCCAGGCCGTGATGGGAAGGTTCGATCGTGTGCAGTCCGCACATCGCAAGGGACTTTATTGAGAAGACCTGTTCAACTGCTATATCCTTTAGAGATTCATGAGTGATGAACTGGGGTCCATCGGGGGGGAGGATGTTGTGTCTTTAAACCTAAAGTTGACATTGAAGTTATTATTTGAAATATTTAGTTATTGATTGAATGCATGTTTCCTTGCAAATTTGTTTTATGCATTTAATGTGAATAATTTGCATTTACAGTTATTGCTGTGATCTATATTGAATAACTTCCTGTTGTTAAATGACTGCGTATCCCAAAATGCACTGTTTTACGGAAGGTGTATACAGAGAGTTTTTTTGGTTTTAGCGATGTACATGTGTGAGTTTGCCTTCAGTAAAAAGTTCAGTTGTTGACGATGTCTTCAGACTCCTTTTTAATTTGCCAACTAGCTATAGATTACAGAACAACAATAATCTATTGTAGAATGTTGGTGTTGGTTACTGTAGAATGTTGGTCTTTGTTGCAATAGAATGTTGGTAACAATAATGTTAAAGTATCCCTGGTTACTGTAGAATGTTGGTCTTGGTTTTTGTAAAATGTTGGTCTTGGTTACTGTAGAATGTTGGTCTTTTTTGCAGGAGAATGTTGGTAACAATAATGTTAAAGTATCCCTGGTTTCTGTAGAATGTTGGTCTTGGTTACTGTAGAATGTTGGTCTTTGTTGCAGTAGAACGTTGGTAAGAATAATCAACGATAATCTATTGTAGAATGTTGGTCTTGGTTACTGTAGAATGTTGGTCTTTGTTGCAATAGAATGTTGGTAACAATAATCAACAATAATCTACTGTAGAATGGTGGTAACAGTATAACAGTATGTTGGTAACAATAATGTTAAAGTATCCCTGGTTACTGTAGAATGTTGGACTTTGTTGCAGTAGAATGTTGGTAACAATAATGTTAAAGTATCCCTGGTTACTGTAGAATGTTGGTCTTGGTTACTGTAGAATGTTGGTCTTTGTTGCAGTAGAATGTTGGTAACAATAATGTTAAAGTATCCCTGGTAACTGTAGAATGTTGTTCTTGGCTATTGCAGAATATTGGTCTTGGTTAGTGTAGAATGTTGGTCTTTCTTGCAGTAGAATGTTGGCAACAATAATGTTAAAGTATCCCTGGTTACTGTAGAATGTTGGACTTTGTTGCAGTAGAATGTTGGTAACAATAATGTTAAAGTATCCCTGGTTTCTGTAGAATGTTGGTCTTGGTTACTGTAGAATGTTGGTCTTTGTTGCAGTAGAATGTTGGTAACAATAATGTTAAAGTATCCCTGGTTACTGTAGAATGTTGGTCTTGGTTACTGTAGAATGTTGGTCTTTGTTGCAGGAGAATGTTGGTAACAATAATGTTAAAGTATCCCTGGTTTCTGTAGAATGTTGGTCTTGGTTACTGTAGAATGTTGGTCTTTGTTGTAGTAGAATGTTGGTAACAATAATCAACAATAATCTATTGTAGAATGTTGGTGTTGGTTACTGTAGAATGTTGGTCTTTGTTGCAATAGAATGTTGGTAACAATAATGTTGAAGTATCCCTGGTTACTGTAGAATGTTGGTCTTGTTACTGTAGAATTTTGGTCTTTGTTGCAGTAGAATGTTGGTAACAATAATCAACAATAATCTATTGTAGAATGTTGGTCTTGGTTACTGTAGAATGTTGGTCTTTGTTGCAATAGAATGTTGGTAACAATAATCAACAATAATCTACTGTAGAATGGTGGTAACAGTATCCAGTTCAGTTCAGCTTAGAGTTTATTGTCATGTGAAAAAGGTTGTTACAAAATGCTTTGAAATCCTCTTCACATGCTTGAATGATGAACAGCTATCCATCAGTATATATAATAGTGATACAGTCACTTATTGCTTTAAAAGTGTAAAAGTTAAAAAAAAAACGTTTTTAGTTCATACTTGATTTAACAATTACTATTTTTGTTAGATAATGCATTCTCCTGCAAAAAAGACCAACATTCTACAGTAACCAAAACCAACATTCTACAGTAACCAGGGATACTTTAAACTTATTGTTACCAACATTCTATTGCAACAAAGACCAACATTCTACAGTAACCAACACCAACATTCTACAATAGATTATTGTTGATTATTGTTACCAACATTCTACTGCAACAAAGACCAACATTCTACAGTAACCAAGACCAATATTCTACAGAAACCAGGGATACTTTAACATTATTGTTACCAACATTCTCCTGCAACAAAGACCAACATTCTACAGTAACCAAGACCAACATTCTACAGTAACCAAGACCAACATTCTACAGTAACCAGGGATACAATAATGTTAAAGTATCCCTGGTAACTGTAGAATGTTGTTCTTGGTTACTGTAGAATGTTGGTCTTTGTTGCAGTAGAATGTTGGTAACAATAATGTTAAAGTATCCCTGGTTACTGTAGAATGTTGGTCTTGGTTACTGTAGAATGTTGGTCTTGGTTACTGTAGAATGTTGGTCTTTGTTGCAGGAGAATGTTGGTAACAATAATGTTAAAGTATCCCTGGTTTCTGTAGAATGTTGGTCTTGGTTACTGTAGAATGTTGGTCTTTGTTGCAGTAGAATGTTGGTAACAATAATCAACAATAATCTATTGTAGAATGTTGGTGTTGGTTACTGTAGAATGTTGGTCTTTGTTGCAATAGAATGTTGGTAACAATAATGTTAAAGTATCCCTGGTTACTGTAGAATGTTGGTCTTGGTTACTGTAGAATTTTGATCTTTGTTGCAGTAGAATGTTGGTAACAATAATCAACAATAATCTATTGTAGAATGTTGGTCTTGGTTACTGTAGAATGTTGGTCTTTGTTGCAATAGAATGTTGGTAACAATAATCAACAATAATCTACTGTAGAATGGTGGTAACAGTATCCAGTTCAGTTCAGCTTAGAGTTTATTGTCATGTGAAAAAGGTTGTTACAAAATGCTTTGAAATCCTCTTCACATGCTTGAATGATGAACAGCTATCCATCAGTATATATAATAGTGATACAGTCACTTATTGCTTTAAAAGTGTAAAAGTTAAAAAAAAAACTTTTTTAGTTCATACTTGATTTAACAATTACTGACTATTTTTGTTAGATAATGCATTCTCCTGCAAAAAAGACCAACATTCTACAGTAACCAAAACCAACATTCTACAGTAACCAGGGATACTTTAACATTTTTGTTACCAACATTCTATTGCAACAAAGACCAACATTCTACAGTAACCAACACCAACATTCTACAATAGATTATTGTTGATTATTGTTACCAACATTCTACTGCAACAAAGACCAACATTCTACAGTAACCAAGACCAATATTCTACAGAAACCAGGGATACTTTAACATTATTGTTACCAACATTCTCCTGCAACAAAGACCAACATTCTACAGTAACCAAGACCAACATTCTACAGTAACCAAGACCAACATTCTACAGTAACCAGGGATACAATAATGTTAAAGTATCCCTGGTAACTGTAGAATGTTGTTCTTGGTTACTGTAGAATGTTGGTCTTTGTTGCAGTAGAATGTTGGTAACAATAATGTTAAAGTATCCCTGGTTACTGTAGAATGTTGGTCTTGGTTACTGTAGAATGTTGGTCTTGGTTACTGTAGAATGTTGGTCTTTGTTGCAGGAGAATGTTGGTAACAATAATGTTAAAGTATCCCTGGTTTCTGTAGAATGTTGGTCTTGGTTACTGTAGAATGTTGGTCTTTGTTGCAGTAGAATGTTGGTAACAATAATCAACAATAATCTATTGTAGAATGTTGGTGTTGGTTACTGTAGAATGTTGGTCTTTGTTGCAATAGAATGTTGGTAACAATAATGTTAAAGTATCCCTGGTTACTGTAGAATGTTGTTCTTGGTTACTGTAGAATGTTGGTCTTTGTTGCAGTAGAATGTTGGTAACAATAATGTTAAAGTATCCCTGGTTACTGTAGAATGTTGGTCTTGGTTACTGTAGAATGTTGGTCTTGGTTACTGTAGAATGTTGGTCTTTGTTGCAGGAGAATGTTGGTAACAATAATGTTAAAGTATCCCTGGTTTCTGTAGAATGTTGGTCTTGGTTACTGTAGAATGTTGGTCTTTGTTGCAGTAGAATGTTGGTAACAATAATCAACAATAATCTATTGTAGAATGTTGGTCTTGGTTACTGTAGAATGTTGGTCTTTGTTGCAATAGAATGTTGGTAACAATGATCAACAATAATCTACTGTAGAATGGTGGTAACAGTATCCAGTTCAGTTCAGCTTAGAGTTTATTGTCATGTGAAAAAGGTTGTTACAAAATGCTTTGAAATCCTCTTCACATGCTTGAATGATGAACAGCTATCCATCAGTATATATAATAGTGATACAGTCACTTATTGCTTTAAAAGTGTAAAAGTTAAAAAAAAAACTTTTTTAGTTCATACTTGATTTAACAATTACTGACTATTTTTGTTAGATAATGCATTCTCCTGCAAAAAAGACCAACATTCTACAGTAACCAAAACCAACATTCTACAGTAACCAGGGATACTTTAACATTATTGTTACCAACATTCTATTGCAACAAAGACCAACATTCTACAGTAACCAACACCAACATTCTACAATAGATTATTGTTGATTATTGTTACCAACATTCTACTGCAACAAAGACCAACATTCTACAGTAACCAAGACCAATATTCTACAGAAACCAGGGATACTTTAACATTATTGTTACCAACATTCTCCTGCAACAAAGACCAACATTCTACAGTAACCAAGACCAACATTCTACAGTAACCAAGACCAACATTCTACAGTAACCAGGGATACAATAATGTTAAAGTATCCCTGGTAACTGTAGAATGTTGTTCTTGGCTATTGTAGAATATTGGTCTTGGTTACTGTAGAATTTTGGTCTTTGTTGCAGTAGAATGTTGGTAACAATAATGTTAAAGTATCCCTGGTTACTGTAGAATGTTGGTCTTGGTTACTGTAGAATGTTGGTCTTGGTTACTGTAGAATGTTGGTCTTTGTTGCAGGAGAATGTTGGTAACAATAATGTTAAAGTATCCCTGGTTTCTGTAGAATGTTGGTCTTGGTTACTGTAGAATGTTGGTCTTTGTTGCAGTAGAATGTTGGTAACAATAATCAACAATAATCTATTGTAGAATGTTGGTGTTGGTTACTGTAGAATGTTGGTCTTTGTTGCAATAGAATGTTGGTAACAATAATGTTAAAGTATCCCTGGTTACTGTAGAATGTTGGTCTTGGTTACTGTAGAATTTTGATCTTTGTTGCAGTAGAATGTTGGTAACAATAATCAACAATAATCTATTGTAGAATGTTGGTCTTGGTTACTGTAGAATGTTGGTCTTTGTTGCAATAGAATGTTGGTAACAATAATCAACAATAATCTACTGTAGAATGGTGGTAACAGTATCCAGTTCAGTTCAGGTTAGAGTTTATTGTCATGTGAAAAAGGTTGTTACAAAATGCTTTGAAATCCTCTTCACATGCTTGAATGATGAACAGCTATCCATCAGTATATATAATAGTGATACAGTCACTTATTGCTTTAAAAGTGTAAAAGTTTAAAAAAAAACTTTTTTAGTTCATACTTGATTTAACAATTACTGACTATTTTTGTTAGATAATGCATTCTCCTGCAAAAAAGACCAACATTCTACAGTAACCAAAACCAACATTCTACAGTAACCAGGGATACTTTAACATTATTGTTACCAACATTCTATTGCAACAAAGACCAACATTCTACAGTAACCAACACCAACATTCTACAATAGATTATTGTTGATTATTGTTACCAACATTCTACTGCAACAAAGACCAACATTCTACAGTAACCAAGACCAACATTCTACAGTAACCAAGACCAACATTCTACAGTAACCAGGGATACAATAATGTTAAAGTATCCCTGGTTACTGTAGAATGTTGGTCTTGGTTACTTTAGAATGTTGGTCTTTGTTGCAGTAGAATATTGGTAAAAATAATCAACAATAATCTATTGAAGAATGTTGGTCTTGGTTACTGTAGAATGTTGGTCTTTGTTGCAGTAGAATGTTGGTAACAATAATCAACAATAATCTACTGTAGAATGGTGGTAACAGTATCCAGTTCAGTTCAGCTTAGAGTTTATTGTCATGTGAAAAAGGTTGTTACCAAATGCATTGAAATCCTCTTCACATGCTTGAATTATGAACAGCTATCCATCAGTATATATAATAGTGATACTAATAATAATAAACTTTTCTTGTATAGCACAGTTCATACATGCAAGATGCAGCTCAAAGTGCTTTACAGTTTAGCAGGGTTGTTACAAGACAACATTTCTTGCGGTTTAGTGGTGTCGGAGCAGATAAATACAGTAGCAGTAACAGTAGTCTAGTGATACAGTCACTTATTGCTTTAAAAGTGTAAAAGTAAAAAAAAAAACATTTTTAGTTCATACTTGATTTAACAATTACTGACTATTTTTGTTAGAGTGTATAGAATTTGTTTTTACTATATCAAGCTATAGCCTGTATACATATGTTATGATTTGACTATCCTTTCACATATAATGCTTTTTGTTATTTTTCTGTAAGTATTTCTGTTTATAACGTGTCTGCTAAATACTATAACTGTAACTGTAAATAGCGGGGGGATCAGTGTATGATATTTACTCTGTGGAGTGCTAAAGAGTCTTCTAGCACAGGGCTAGAAAGTGTCTGTAAACCTTGCTGTGCCTGTACAGATAGTCCTGAGGCGTTTGCCAGAGGGCAGTAAGGTGAAGAGTACTCGGGAAGGGTGACTAGAGTCTTTCATGATGCACTTTGTGTTCCTGTGGCAGCGTGTGATGTACACGTCCTGTATTGCAGGGAGCTGTGCTCCTATCATCTGTAGTGCACTTTGAAGCCCCTTTGTAGTGCTTTCTTCTTCTCTTCTCTTCTCTTCTCTTCTCTTCTCTTCTCTTCTCTTCTCTTCTCTTCTCTTCTCTTCTCTTCTCTTCTCTTCTCTTCTCTTCTCTTCACTGCAGCTGCAGTTCATAGCAGGATGGAATGCACCCTGTTAGGATGGTCACATCACACCTGTAGAAACTGCTGAGGACTGTAGTGGACATTGGGGCTTTCCGCAGATGCCTGAGGAAGTCAAGGCGTTGATGGGCTTTTCTGGGGACAGCTGTTGCATGCTCTGTCCACTTGAGGTCATCACTGAGGGTGACCCTGAGGAATTGAAAGGTGCTGACTCTCTCCACAGCATCCTCATCCATGTCAATGGGGGAGTGGGCTGCATCCTGTCTGAAGTCAACCACCATCTCTGGAGTGCTAAAAGAGCTTCAGTCTCAGATGTTCCTTTCTTTCCAGTCTTCATGAAACTTTCCCCAGTTTTCCCACTTCCTTGCTAGTAGAAGGTGCTGAAGTGTGAGGCGTGAAAAGATGAGGATGCGTTATTGTTTCTCCATCTTGAAGAGTGGCTTTATTGGCACAGCTGTAAACATAAAGTGATATTTACATGAATGAAATAGAAAAGAATTGTCATGTTTGTAAAGTGGTTGATGAAGCCTGGCTGAGGCGACTGGGCCGACATGCTGGCACGCTCATGCGCACGGCAGGGCAACGGTCAGTGAGTGTTTGTCCTCGCACCTCCAGCACACCTGGGCCCCGTCCCCACACCACACACACACACAACATACTGCACTCCTACAGCTGCACACACTCACACAATAGTGTTTGGAGCTTTTTGGATCTCTCTCCACCTCACTCTGACCCTCACTACGCTCTTAAAAAGGAGCCATCAACTTGGTTCCACCTGTCACCGAGACCATATGACAACAAAGTCATGTCCATGACCACCGGAAGCGTAGTGACTTCAGCTAGTACATAACAGACATGGCTTCTGGGGAAATGTTCCCACCTTATGCACCTCAGAGTGTTGCGAGCAACAAGGACAGTGACGCTCGTCCCTCGGTCTCACAGATCCATCGTTCCATTCGTAACGTCCGTCTCCCCTGCTGCCCTCTGTGTGCCACACCCCCTTTCCAGCCCCTCCCCCCTCAGCTCAGCTCAGCTCAGTTTTTGTAACTAAGTTTTTGTAACTAAGTTCTATGTTTGTATTGATGGCTGACAGAAATTGTTGCCACTAGCAGCTATTGCACATTAGGAATTTAATTGATGATTTCATACCGTTGTGTTTCATGGCAAATGGGAAGGGCAGCTAAGCTTTTACCCTCAGGATTCAAACTAAAGCAAGTTTAACATGTCCCACCCCACTCTTACTTTTAAAGGCCATGTGTATTATTATAACACTAATTATGACACATAAGCTGGGACAGGTCCCACTCAGCCTCCTGTGCTCAAAGGCCCAAAGGTATTGGCTGTACACCCTTACTGATAATAGCCAATGCAATATGCAAAGTGATGGGGAGGGTGAGAGGGGTCTCAGCTTATTGTATGATATCCTGGGGGAATATGCTTTCAGAAAAGGTTTATGGTTTATGGGGGTGGAGAGGATAGTGGTTTCTTCGTGGCACAGGCCTGTGTGTAATAGCCATACATGCATGGGTTTGAAAAAAGAGGGTGGGGCATGTCAGAAATAGTTGTAGGTCTAATACTTAGGGCATATACCATCAGATGCCCTGATGTGGTCTATGTGGTCTAATATGTTTTCCTCAAATGGTGCGGTCCTAAATCATTTTAGCTTTACCCCAATTCACCAACATCCAACTTACTGATTATGGGCTGCATAGTAATGAGGAGAGTGGGGCAAACCTTATGTATGGATTCACACCTTGGGTACCCTGAAAGGCGCTTATGAATTATGTCATATCACATCCTGAGGGTGTAAGCTTTCAGAAATATATGGTATATATGGTAGACTTCATTTCCCCTGCATGGTTTAGACAACAATGTACTGGTTCTATACTTTTCCACCTGAATCCAAAGAACCCCATTCATTTCAATGGGAAATCTACATGAACTGTAATTGGAGGGCAATTTTTTTGATCAGCTGGATTGGCCCACAAACAAAATTTGTTCAAATTTGTCTTTTATCTACAATTTGGAAGTGAAAGCAAAACTTTTGCATTAATGTGAAATGAAAATGACAAATTGCCTATACGCAGAACCCCACTAAGTTAAAAAGAGCAGACATTTCAGCCTGGTAGCTTTTCTCACCAATCATGTGAAGCAGACACAGACATTCACTTAAAAAGAACCAAACTGTTCACTGTTATTAGGTGCATACAACTTCATAAAAGCCATTTGCACTCAGTAATAGCCTGGTAAACCTGCCCCTCGTACTTCATTTAATTTTGTACAGAGGGTCTGGACCAGAATCTGTTGAGGAGCATGTAACAGGACCAAGCAACTCCTATCCAATCAGTGAACAGAGGCTGTGTTCGTGAGCCATGATGTTGACTTTGTGTGCTACATTTGAATTTTAGTGCGTAGGTAGGCTAATTGCATACGTGACGACCAGACGTTAGCGATTGGGTAAAGGCAGAGGCACTTGTTTCAAACCTCAGCAGAGTCCACACCTCCAGAAAGAAATCGTTTCTCCCGGCCTCCGCTCCATACCCTCTGTACAAAATGAAATGAAGTACGAGGGGCTGGTTTACCAGTCTAAGTCAGGTATGCATTCTGGGCTGAAAGTGTTGCATGATGGTTAGAAACCTGTCAGACCTGACCAAAAGGTGTGAGGATGTCACCAAAATGCCACCATGTCATATGACCTGAAAACTGGCGTGAGCAAGCAGACAAATCTTAGAGACTCGTGCAGTTGCTTCCACACAACTGCAAGGATCTAGCCACTGCCTCCATGGTGACGTATGTTTGCAATGGTTGGTTACAAATGTACTGACATCTGTTCAGGTGCGTTGTCGGATGCCCCCCCACTGAACTCTTAGTGCACCCCTGTCCCCCACACACAACACATGACATCCATGTCATCTGCTACAGAGATCAATAAGGTGTGAGCTCAGTCATATTGTTGCAGGAAGAAGATTTGTGTTGGACTCCACCCCTGCTGTGACAAACAGTTCTTGTTGACGTATGCAGACAGACGGGTTTGTGACGTGAATGAGGCTAATGATTCAGGCGTGAGGGAGGCTGAAATGTCTGTTCTTTATACTTTACTATCTGTCAATGAATGCACAGTTGTTGAGAGTGTGGTGCACAGCCTAAATCTGTTGTCTTGTCTGCTTGTTGTTTAGGGCTAGAGGTGGAGGCAGAGGTAGAGGATGGTGAAGACCCATCAAAAACTGGGGCTCTGAGGTCACTCACCAGTGGCTTATGCACATCAGCGCGAGCATCACACCTGCTAGCGGTTCAGTGCAGAATCTGCAGACGTGAAAAACACAAACAGGAAAAACACAGCAGGAAAAGAGGAAAAGAAAAACGTATGCAGTGTGAAACAATGAAAGCAGGAAAAGCGGTTCTTGCCGCTGAAGGGAGAAAAGATGAAGCTCTCCTCCTACATATTGGAGGCAGGGACGTGGTTGCCAGTGAAGCACATTATCACTTCACCTGCTTCAGAGACTACACCCGCTACCTGTCCATAACATGACTTAAGGACAGTTTTTTTCCCCAAAAGCCATTACCACTTTGAACTCACACATGCACTGACTACACACATGCACTGACCCCACATTGCAGTCAGACTCCCAGACCTCCTTCCATCCACCTACTGTGCAATATTTACCTTGGTATGGGACACAGTGCAATATCTTTACTGCAAAATGTCATTATATTTACTGTCAACACACATACTTCCATTGTTCTTTGCACATGACACAAAGAGTGTTGTGGTCTAAATGTCCCCGCTCAGGGAGGCTTACGGCACATCTCTCTCCTTGTGTGTTCTCTCTTCCACTGGCAATATTAATAAATGTGCAATAACTTGCAGAATTTAATGTGCAATGTCACCCTGTATATAGAACCTTTCTTATCTCTACCTCAGAACTGTGCACCCCACCCCCTCTTCTATCTTTCTCTTGTCTTGCACTGAGTGAGTTGCTAATAATGTCTTTGTACATGAGCAGTGTAAGTTGTACATTTGTCTAGTGACAACAAAAGACATTCTATTCTATTCTGTTCTATTCTATATTCTTCCCTCCTGTAGCTTTGGCGTGCCTGGGCCCATAATCTGTAGAGTTTTCTTCTTCTTTGTCCATATTTACTTACACAATATTCCCGTGTCTATCCAATAAACATTAGATATCACTCTGTTCTGAACCTGTAAATAAAATTAGGAATGCTTTCGTATTATCACATAATAAAACATATACTGCTTGTGTGTGTACGTGACTAAAGGGTGCACCTGAAAGCCTATATTCATGTGATTAGAACATTCCATTCTCAGGTAAAATTGCTAACTTGCCCTTGAAATTATTCCACATGTAACTTGTGTGTGAGAACTGGACTCCTCGTTTATAAGGAGTTGCCACATCTTCAACGCTGAAGATAAGACACTGTTTTTCTTTGTTCAATAAAAGAGCTGTGCTCTAGCTAAAGGACAGAGACTGCAAAATGAGAAGACAACTGTTTGTCTTGGTGCGCATTCTCTCCTTCAGCGCTCAGGCAGTTTAAGCTGAGAAACACTTGTCTTGTGTCCGTTTGTTGATAGCAAACTGAGTTGAGAGTATTTTCTTGACAGAACCCCTCATTTTAACACAACATGATATTATCACGCAGGCACAAAAACCAACTTCCTTTGAATTCCACACAGGTCAGATTAAGAGTTCCATGCTTATGTCACATCAGTCCATAGGTACATGCACACACTGAACACATATGACATGTACTCTGAACATCATGGAGTTTCATAGTATTTCAACCAATAACATGAAATAATACATGTAATATTTGTATGAGAACATAATTATTATTATGGAATGTCCACTGACTGGTGAGGCTTTAACACCACACCAGATGGGCCACAACACACCACACTGATCTCACAGCAGAGACACGAGACTCCTGAAACTAAGTGTCTTACTGTTTACTGCCATGCCAAAGTCAGTCTGATCCAAAGCCAGTTTCCAGTCACCCATGCAGGAGTAGATGCTGTTATGCTGGACCTGGGGATGTGGAGTGTGATGTCTGCAATGGGAGAAAGCTCAAAGCTGTGAAGTCCTGTCTGGAGTGTCTCCTGTCATACTGTGACACTCATTTCAAAGCTCACAATGAATTTCACCCAGGTAGAAATCACACCGAGATCGATGCCACAGGCCAGCTACAGGAGATTAAGTTTTAAACTCCATTAATTAGATTAATAGTGATAGTGATTAATTATATTGATTTTGTTAATAAATTGACACGAACTACAGCCAAATATATGTGCATAGTTGACATGCCCTTGCTTTCATGGTCACACAACAGTCCATCTTCCAGTCCAGTGCAAAAATATCTTACTTCAGCTTGTGTCGCACACACTATCATACCATAAACAATACAAAACAAAACAGGTAAATATGTATTGAAATATTGTTTGGTAAATTGTCATAGAATGCGTATGATTTTATCATCTTACTGAGGTGAAATATCTTAGTCTTTTAGTCCTCTAATTGGTTTGTATTACTGAATATGTTCCACTAGATGGCAGACGTACTCCATGAATAGACCACTCCTTCCAGGAAGTTTTGTGCGCCACATTAAAAACGAAACTAAGACGTGGGTACCCGAGAAGCTGTTGTCGTAGCCTACTTATCAGCAGAAATGGCAGAAGCAATGGCGAGTAACCAGGACATTTTCATGTGTCCTATTTGTTTGGATCTTCTGAAGGATCCAGTGACTCTTCACTGTGGACACAATTACTGTTTGGGCTGCATTAAGGGCTGCTGGGATCAGGAAGATCTGAAGGGCGTTTACAGCTGTCCCCAGTGCAGACAGACTTTCACTCCAAGACCCGTTTTAAACAAGAATAATATTGTTGCTGAGCTCGTGGATCAAATGAGGAAGACCCGAATACAAACAGCTCGTGTTGTATGTACCGCTGGAACCGGAGATGTGGAGTGTGATGTCTGCACCGGGAGAAAACTCAAAGCTGTGAAGTCCTGTCTGGAGTGCCTCCTGTCATACTGTGACACTCATTTAAAAGCTCACAACGAACTTATCGGAAGAAAACACACCGTGATCGATGCTACAGGCCAGCTACAGGAGAGGATCTGCTCCCGCCATAAGAAGGTTTTTGAAATATTCTGTCGTACGGATCAGAGTTGTATCTGCTATCTGTGCACGATGGACGATCATAAAGGCCATGACACAATCACGGCTACGACAGAGTGGAGTAATAAAAAGGTAAGACGTGGATCTACAAATATCTTTGGGGCTTCTTTTTATATTATTTTTATAGTTTATGCACAGGTATACTATTTCAGAGGTCTGGCACAGCTGCTTTTTATGAATACCTAAAAAAATGAAGAAAATGTACCATGTTAAATATGGAGTCACTTTGCCTATTGGAAAGCCTAACCAGAGAATGTTTATGAGATAAAAGGTCCAATGTCTGACATAAATGTAAACATTAAAATGCCAACTTCAGCCTAAGTGTAGCCTACTACCTGTCATAAGGTCCAGTGTCATTTACAGGTTCCAGTTTGGCTCGTGTTTAATGTGTATGAACAGCAGTGTTTCCAGCTGAACTCAGGTCATGATGTTCCACAGCATCAGCTGTTTGTGAAGAATTAGTACAGAACAGTGTCATCACAGTCAGACTTTATCTGATCCTATAGAACATCTAGGTAGTCAGATTAGAAATAAACTATAAATTGAAATTCTGTTAAAAAGGTGAATGTCAACATTTGTAACGTGTCTGTAAAGCTGGACTTTCCAAGCAGAGTGTTACTGCAATGTCATTGTGCATTTTTATTTTGCTTTGGTTCATGATGGTACAGGAGGGGTTGGGGCAGAGCCAGAGGAGATGTCAGCAGAGAATCCAGGAGAGAGAGAAGGAGCTACAGGAGCTGAGGAAGGCTGTGGAGACTCTCAAGGTGAGAACTGACCAGAGGAGAAGACAGTCTGCAGCAGATTTCTGGTTCTGTAGTGAGATAGTAGTTATGATAAGCTGCTACACAATCATGGCTCTGATGCTGTTTATCAGGGGAACTCCCCTTACAACCACAGACAGACATTGCCTGCCAGGATTTAGTCTTAATGTAAAAAACTGCCAATTACATTGCAACCCAGTTGGATTCATTACTTTCCTCTGAGGAGTCTCCTGACCCATATGTGTGTCTCCTATCAGTCTTCTGCACAGACAGCAGTGGAGGAGAGTGAGAGGATGTTTACTGAGATGATGCGCTCCATTGAGAGAAGGCGCTCTGAGGTGACAGAGCTGATCAGAGCTCAGGAGAAGGCTGAGGTGAGTCGGGCTGAAGGACTCCTGAAGCGACTGGAGCAGGAGATTGCTGAGCTGAAGAGGAGAGATGCTGAGATGAAGCAGCTTTCACTGACAGAGGATCACATCCATTTTCTCAAGGTAGCCAACATTACTTTTTAAAGTGTTTGAAATATTGTTAAACAGAGAGGAGCCACAGCCCTGTCAATGTCCTTCCAATCAAGGATTCATCTCAGTAGGTCTACCTCACCCTATTGTGTGTTTCTCTGTGCAGAACATTGTGTCCATCACTGAGAGTCCTTACAGCACAATTTCAACCAGCATGACCTTCAGCCAAAGCTTCTCCTTTGAGCCTGTGAAGGAATCTGTCTCTGCACTGAAGATGCAGCTGGAGGAGAAATTAGATTCAATCTTCAAGCAGGAAATAGTCAAGATATCTGCAGCAGGTTGGACAAGCATAGAATTCATAACAAACACCTTAAAGCTGTTTTAGAGAGTGAGACATGACTCATTAAACATTTATTTTTTAATCTCGAAACAGCGACCAATGTGCAGATCGTCCAGAGCATACAATGTGAGTCTACAACACGCATGCATGCACGCACACACACACACACACACACACACACACACACACACACACACACACACACACACACACACACACACACACGTTGACTGACTAATATGAGACAAAAAATGGGAGACATGTCTGTGTGTCTGGGTCATAGGCCACAACTGTGTGTGTGTGTGTGTGTGTGTGTGTGTGTGTGTGTGTGTGTGGGTGTGTGTGTGTGTGTGTGTGCATAAAAGTCTGCATAGACATATCTACAGTATTTCTGCATGTAAGTGTAAGGGGGTGCAAAACAAGAAATGTTCATGTTGAGAGTATGCGGAGTATGAGAATATGCAGCACCATCTGACTCATCTGATTTCACCAAGTAATTATTGTTCAGGATTCACACAGCACTTCAGTTTCCATCAAACACTAGTGCCTACAGCTTGAACATGTGTGTAGAATCTGTGCAGATCTTACCTGTCTGCACTGGATCTCTTGAAATGGAATGCCAGTGCCAGTGCTGCTTAGAAATAGGAAGGCATTTCCCCTTAACGTTGTCCTTGATCCACTAACAGTAGTTACTTTGTGAAATCAGACTGCATGTGTTCATGTGTTAGTGTTTGCCCCCTGTGAAGCCCAGACCCTCCCAACACATTGGATGTGAGAAGCAGTTGGGTGAATGACTGTCTCTGTGTTGGTCTGCAGATACTGATCCTGAACTCCCAGTCAGAAGAGCAGACAGTAAGGGGTTCCTGCCACCAAGCAGTAAGTCATTCCAGAGCAGAGTGCTTCCTAAAGTCCACTATCATCTCTACACTTTTCCAGCATTAAGCAGCAGATTGTTTGCAGTGGGGGGAGCGGTGCTCAGAGGCCTGCCTGCCCAGCCTCACACGCTGCTTCCTGTCAGACAAGTGTGTCCTTCTGCAGGTGGAGTCAGCACATTCAGCTCGGAGATCAACACCCTCCTGCCCAACTAATGTGCTTTTCAAGCAGAGTTTGGGAGGAGCTCATAGGGATGATTGACAGCAATGAACTCACCTGTGTCCCACCTTCCTTTGTAACCTGCCTGCTGTTTGACATGTCTACACACTGGCATTGAGAATTAGGCCTCTGCCTCCCCCTCCTCCCCCATTTCACTAGTGGCTCTACACTCTCATTCCCCTTCTAGACATAGGGGGTGCAAGCAGACATCACTCTCCAGTGATTATCTCCACTAAAGGCATTCCCTGACCAAGGCCCACTACCAAGCCAAACATGTACTTTCAGACAGCAAGCATAGCTATGGGCCAACTAGTGAAATCAGGGGGTTAGATGGGGAGTCCTGCTTCCTAGAGCTGAATTATTCCAGAGCAAAGATACTACCAACAACGGTAGTGGCTAACAAGTTAGCATCTATGCTTTTGGGAAACGCACCCCTGATTTCTTCATGCAAATTATTCCAGAGCAGAGGTGTCCTGACACTAAATGGCCTATCCCCTTAAGTCTTGTAGAGCTTTAGTAATCAGTAATCAGTAAAAGTCATCAGAAGGATGTGAGGCTAAAACAGGAGTGACGTGATCACACTTCTTTGTCCTAGTAAGAAGCCTGGCAGCTGCATTCTGAACAGCTTGAAGGCGTTTGATAGATTTGTGATTGAGACAAGTAAAAAGGCCATTGCAGTAATCAATCCCCAATCCACAAAGGGACCTACAGAGTGCATCCCCATCTTTAGCTGTCTGTTCCACAGGAGATGCTGCCCTGTAAGATTTCTAAAGCTGGAGACTCCTAGTGTCACTTTGTCATGTGATCTCTGATCTCTGATTGAATGTGGAGCATATTGTGGTGTTCATGCACTTATTTAGGCCAATGTGATGTTTTCTGTCTCAGTGTCTGATGGCCAGGCTCTTATTACTGAACCAGTGACCAGAGAGGACTTCTTACACTGTGAGTTGGACAGATGCAGTTCCGCACACACACACAGACACACACACACACATACACAGACACACACACACACATACACACACACGCTGACATATTCATACAATGTACTGTACAAAAACAACAACATACACTCACACACACTCACAGAAACACACACACACACACACACACACACACACACACACACACACACACACACACACACACACACACACACAAACTAGCACACATACACACTGACACACACATTTTCACATGCCCAAACACATACATATGCACATGCCCACAAACACACACACACACACACACACGAGAACATACCCACACAGACGTGCATTTCTACACAGCCCATTAACACACACAGACAGACACACACTCACATATTTACATGCCCAGAAACACACACACATCTTAACATGTCCACACACACATGCATTTCTGCACATGCCCACAGACACACACACAAACACACACAAACAAACACACACACACACACACACACACACACACACACACACACACACGAACACACTTAACCATAAACACAAACATAAGCAGAAACCACACACACACAGATGTACGTTTTGTGCATGCTCACAAACAAATACACACACGTGACCATGCCTGCTCACACACACATGTACATTTCTGTACATGCTCACAAATGCACACACACACACACACACACACACACACACACACACACACACACACACAAGCACATAGACACACACAAGCACACGCAGTACAGCACACAAAAAACACAACACACACACACACACACACACACACACACACACACACACACACACACACACACTGTACAACTCACACAAAGACAGAGAAAGAGAGAGAACACACACACATAAATAACCACATACACGCATATAGTAAACACTCACAGATGCACACACACACACAGAAATATGTGACCGGCCACAGCAAAACCGGTCACAAGTCGGCCAGAGCGAAAAGGAGAAAATCGCGTTTGAAGTTTTTTTTTTTTTCAAAATTTGTGATTTTCGTTTTTTTTGCTAAATGTGAGAGTTAAGATCATGAAGAAGCCATTCCATGTTGCAGATAACAGTATTAGTTGCTTTAAAAGCATACATTTTGTCTTTAAAGTTGGCAAGTTTTCAGGAAAGAATCTCGTCTTCCTTGGGGCGTGGGTATATTACCATACTGGCGATACTGGCCATTCACGTGACGATTACAGTGCTCTTTGTTTGTGTTTCCGCCAATCAGCTGTGTGCTAGAAGCAAACCTCGTGGCTACTTAAGCTGTGTAACTTCGACTGTAAATGCTACATAAGAAGGGAGAACTCTCTCCTTGGGATGTTCACATAGTCGAAAACTTTCTCCAGAGTGTACAGAATGCAATCGGATCGTCTAGCTGCCGAAAGAGAGTAAAGTACTAAGAGAGAGTGTTGACGGAGGGGAGGGGGAAGTCAAGACTCGTTTTATTGAAATTCGAATGGGACCTGTGTGTAGGGTGACCAGATTTCCAGAGTCTAAAACCGGGACACTATGTGTGACGTCATGCGCGTGCACATTCTCTTAGGCATTGTCGTGTAGTAGTCTAGTCTGCTATCGAAGAAAACCGTTAAAACACGGCCGCTGTATACTGCAAGATACATTGTAACATTGACTGCGAAGATTTTGCAGAACGCACCTACAATTGTCACTCACACACCAGTGTTGGGCAAGCTACTTGTAAAATGTAGTGAGCTAAGCTATCAGCTACTCAACCATAAATTAAGCTTCACTACACTAAAGCTACCACCATTACAAATGTAGTGAGCTAAGCTACAAAAATGTGGGGAAAAGTAGTTTACTACATGAGAAGCTACATTGTACCGACATAATGTCCCAGGGATAGTTTATAAGACTAGGAACATTTGTATGGAATAAAATGGTTATAGTTTCTTTAGGAGCCTAGATGCTTATGTCCAAAGTGACTTACAGCACAGGACAGAAACAAAAAAAGACAGGCCTACTTTGTTGTCTGTGTTGTGCATGTGCGTATGTGCCATAGACTGTGCACTGTGTAAGTGTAGGCCCAGCTGTTTTTTTTATTTAGGCTATTATTTATTTATTTTCAAACCTCACTTTCAACATTTCTTGAGATGGTAGTATTTGCTTATGCTGTATTATTTTCATATCCACCTTAGTTTTTTTACCATCCCAAAGAAAATATGTAGGAAGGCTAAAAGACAAGTAAAACTGACCACCAGCAAATACTAAATGACTTGCCATATTATTTTCTGTGTATTATTGTACACAAATATGCAATAATGCCACTTGGAAAGTGAAAGCAAAGAGGCGGATATCCCTGGCTTCAGAAAATACTGCCATGAATTCAGACAAATATGAATGATTGGGCTGTGTTAGAATCAGCTGGCTGATAGAAATAGCCTAAGTGGTGGAGGTGAACAATCGTCTGCAGTAGCCTACTTGTCACCTTCACACACACTGCATTTGAGCAACAAACTACTAAAAAAAACAGTCACTTTGTGTGTCGAGTGTAAATTGCAACCCAGATCCAACAAAAACAGGACAAATAAGCTTACCGATCAATTAATTCAACATGTTATAACCTACGTGCAATATGAACTACGAGCCTGCTGAGTGGCACGGTGCCATCTGAACTCGCCCGTTTCCAAAGACAGCATAACGATGCACTTTGAGAAATGTTTGTCATCTCATTTATTGTTTTCCTTTTCCTAAGACATTTATGCAAGTATCAACTGCATTAGTCTCCTCTTGGAAGCTTTAAAATCCTCGCGT
>CM050217.1:31425000-31445000 GCA_027475355.1 Coilia nasus
GAAACACACACACACACACACACACACACACACACACACACACACACACACAGTACAACTCACACAAACGCAGAATCACCAACACCAAAGTCACACACACATACTTTCACATGCCCAAACACATACACACACACACACACACACACACACACACACACACACACACACACACACACACACTGTTCACATGCTCAAACACACACAAACACACACCGCCATCATCAGTGAAGCTGCTGTGAGTCCCCTACAGGTAAATGCTGTTCTGTGCACCTCTACACACACCTACTAGCCCTCACTCCTCTCCTGTGTCACACACACACACACACACACACACACACACACACACACCTGTATGTTTTACCACACACATTTTAAAATGCCCAAACACACATATACACAGAAAAACACACACACATACTTACCCAGCTGACACAAACACACACACACTCATATAAGACATACAAGTCTTTGTGCTGTAGCCTAGCTAACACACACACAAACACACACACACTAACCCACAAAAATTTTGACACACACACACCATCATGCTGTAATCCAGCTGACACAAACACACACACACACACACACACACTGACCCTCAAACATTTTGACACACACACAGACACACACACACACACACACAAACACACACACACACACACACACACACACACACACACACAGACACACCATCATGCTGTAATCCAGCTGACACAAACACACACACACACACACACACACACTGACCTTCAAACATTTTGACACACACATACACACACACACACACACACACACCATCATGCTGTAATCCAGCTGACACACACACACACACACAGACTTACAGTCCTTATGTTGTAGGCAAGCAAACAAACACCAGACACCACACCCAAACACACACACACACACACACACACACACACACACACACACACACACACACAGACACACACATTGTTTTATTAGTGCAGTCTGTGGATGCAGATATCACACCACAGCTATGAACCAATGTGGCCTTTATTTGAGAGTTTGTATGCAGATAGTTTAATGGGTTGTAATTCTTTCTCATCTCTGTGGAAATATATGTTCCATATTCATGAAAACTGCTCATTTCCATGTCAAACACAAGTTGGGTTGGATCATACACCACTGATGATATTAAAGTAGATTTCTTCTCCTCCAACATTTATTCAACATTTGGACATTTGTATTTCTGGCTGGGTATGGGGGCGGTGGGGGGCTTTTTTGCTTTTGTACTTGCTCTCAAGGATTCTTGTACATGTACATAATAAAATAATTACTCACAAAACTTGAGCATCTGTGAATGATTTTAAAAACACTCACACAGAAGTCATTTCAGTAGTTGATTGATGTTGTGCACATATGAGAATCACATAGTCAGAATAAGAGACCTTTGGAAAGACTGCAAGCACTACAATGCAGCTTGTAGCTCACATGTGACAATCCTTGGTTACTGTAGAATGTTGGTCTTGGTAACTGTAGAATGTTGCTCTTTGTTGCAGTAGAATGTTGGTAACAATATTGTTAAAGTATCCCTGGTTACTGTAGAATGTTGGACTTTGTTGCAGTAGAATGTTGGTAACAATAATGTTAACGTATCCCTGGTAACTGTAGAATGTTGGTCTTGGTTATTGTAGAATGTTGGTCTTGGTTACTGTAGAATGTTGGTAACAATAATGTTAAAGTATCCCTGGTTACTGTAGATTGTTGGACT
Organism: Coilia nasus; assembly: GCA_027475355.1. NCBI lineage: Eukaryota > Metazoa > Chordata > Actinopteri > Clupeiformes > Engraulidae > Coilia > Coilia nasus. The sequence goes on from CM050217.1 coordinate 31,426,733, forward strand.
TTGTTGCAGTAGAATGTTGGTAACAATAATGTTAAAGTATCCCTGGTTACTGTAGAATGTTGGACTTTGTTGAAGTAGAATGTTGGTAACAATAATGTTAAAGTATCCCTGGTTACTGTAGAATGTTGGTCTTGGTTACTGTAGAATGTTGGTCTTTGTTGCAGTAGAATGTTGGTAACAATAATGTTAAAGTATCCCTGGTAACTTTAGAATGTTGGTCTTGGTTATTGTAGAATGTTGGTCGTGGTTACTGTAGAATGTTGGTCTTTGTTGCAGTAGAATGTTGGTAACAATAATGTTAAAGTATCCCTGGTTACTATAGAATGTTGGTCTTGGTTACTGTAGAATGCTGGTCTTTGTTGCAGGAGAATGTTGGTAACAATAATGTTAAAGTATCCCTGGTTTCTGTAGAATGTTGGTCTTGGTTACTGTAGAATGTTGGTCTTTGTTGCAGTAGAGTGTTGGTAACAATAATCAACAATAATCTATTGTAGAATGTTGGTCTTGGTTACTGTAGAATGTTGGTCTTTGTTGCAGTAGAATGTTGGTAACAATAATGTTAAAGTATCCCTGGTTACTGTAGAATGTTGGACTTTGTTGCAGTAGAATGTTGGTAACAATAATGTTAACGTATCCCTGGTAACTGTAGAATGTTGGTCTTGGTTATTGTAGAATGTTGGTCTTGGTTACTGTAGAATGTTGGTATTTGTTGCAGTAGAATGTTGGTAACTATAATGTTAAAGTATCCCTGGTTACTGTAGAATGTGGGACTTTGTTGCAGTAGAATGTCGGTAAAAATAATGTTAAGGTATCCCTGGTTAATGTAGAATGTTGGTCTTGGTTACTGTAGAATGTTGGTCTTTGTTGCAGTAGAATGTTGGTAACAATAATGTTAAAGTATCCCTGGTTACTGTAGAATGTTGGTCTTGGTTACTGTAGAATGTTGGTCTTTGTTGCAGTAGAATGTTGGTAACAATAATGTTAAAGTATCCCTGGTTACTGTAGAATGTTGGACTTTGTTGCAGTAGAATGTTTGTAAAAAATAATGTTTTTTTTTTGATCAATTTTTTATTTTATTTTTTATTATCAGTATTATTTACATTGTCAGGGAAACATTTGGGAGGTCAAGAGGGAAAAAAAAAGAAAAAAAAAAAAAAAAAAAAAGAACATTTTCAATAGTAGACACATCAATTACCAACTGAAAATCTGTTTCCCTCCTGAAAATCTGTTTCAATCAGTGTCCATGTTTCCATCCCCATCCCTTCCACCCAAACCAATTCTCACCCACCCAGAACCAGCCCCATAAACCCTAAGGTGAATAGCTCAAGGGAATGAACGGTTTCAAATAAAATAAAAAATATATAAATAATAATAACATAAAATAATAATAAATAATAACTAATAACAAATAAGGACCCAAACCTCAGAATAGGATCACACTCCTACCACCGTGTACGCACGTACGCACGCACGCACGCACGCAGCGCACACATACACACACACACACACCCACACCCACACACACACACATATACCCCACGGCCAAGGAGCCCCCTCCCCCCATCTACAATCGCAATTTTACCATACAGAAAATACACGTTTTACAGCATAGTTTGTATTTTTTCTAATAGCTTAGACCAGCACTCAATATTAGAAACTTTGGCAGAATGTAGACGGGCCGAACTTAGCTCACATTGAGCAATATCACAATAAGAAAACAGCCATTCTCTCACTGACAATGTGTGTGGTGGTTTCCATCGACAGACTATTATCTTTTTGGCGGCTGTGAGCCCCGATAATAAAAGACGCTTTCCATTTGTAGTTAAACTTAAAGATGATGTGTCGTTAAGCAACAGTAAACTGGCCGAGTGGGGGATGGATACTTCCATAATTCTGGACATGCTAGTGCAGACACCATACCAAAACTTGCTGACCTCTGGACACTGCCACACCATATGATAGAAAGTAGCAGTGACATTACCAGGGCAGAAATCACAGTATGGATTGTCTCTGAGTTTCATTTGTTGTAATCTTCGTGGGGTTAAATAAGACCTATGAATTAGTTTGTAATGTATCATCTGGTGGTCAAGATTTCTGGATGACAGTGATATATTTGACCAAATTGCGTGCCAGTCCATGTCTTGAGAGGGGTTAATGTCAGTCTTCCAAAGTCTATAGAGTGGTATATGTTTATGTGAGGCTTTAGAAATAAATTTGTAAATATTACAGACACTGCCACAAACTTTTCCCTTTGCGTCAAATATAACATGGAGGGGATGATTCTCCAGCTTGACGCCCCAAGGAACGCCCTGAGCACGCATTGCTGCTCTTAACTGTAAATAGAAATAAAAAGTACCTGTTAACTTGTATGAGCTATTTAGATCTTGAAAAGCCCGTAGTCCTTGTTCCCCTACAATATCTTGGAGAACAGAGATGCCTCTGCTACTCCACTGAAGGAACATAATTGGTTTCTTCTCAATTAAGAGAGAGTGATTGTTAAAAATAGGGGATTGAGCATAGAATTTATTATGAATTTTGGCCACCCGATGAAGCTTGTACCATATAGAAAAAAAAGTGTGAAATTATTGGTCCAAAATCACGTTTAATTATCTTAATAGGTATATTAGAATATGCAATAGTAAGCAGACTATAAGGATGAGTTAGACTATTTTCAATTGGACGCCATGACACCAAGGTCTTTGGATTTAGCCATATAATGAGTGGACGCAAAGCAAAACACCAAGAGTACCACTCAAAATTGGGCAGGTTAAGACCTCCTGATTCTCTATGCCTTTGTAGTGTGGAAGTTTTGATTCTGTGTTTCTTTTTATTCCATAAATAAGAGTTGGTGATTGACTGCAGTTTCTTCCAGTAACCATTTGGTGGACTAAGGGGGATCATAGAACTCACAAAGTTGATTCGAGGCAGTATATTCATCTTAATTATTGAAAGTCTGGCCTGAAATGAGGTGGGGAGTGTACCCCAACTAATAAGATCTTTCTCCACATTTTTTAGCACTTTGTTATAGTTATCATTGGATATTAAGTTAAGAGAGGGTGAAATAGATACTCCTAGGTACATAAAGTTACTAACAACAGGAATATTGAGCGAATGTATCTGGTTATCATGTCCTCCTAGTAACATTAGAGCAGATTTAGTCCAGTTTATTTTATACCCTGATATGCCACTAAAGTGCTCAAAGATTTTAAGAAGATGTGGGAGAGATTTTGAAGGGTTTTTCATAAAGATCAATATATCATCGGCATACAAGGAGATGCAGTGTCGGGTGTTATGTAAACTGATTGATTCTATGGTCTCTGATAGTCGTATTGCTTGGGCGATAGGTTCCAAAGACAAAGAGAATAAGAGAGGAGATAAGGGGCAACCTTGTCGAGATGATCTAGTGACTGGAAACCGAGCTGAGCATATGCTGGATGGATGTTATGACGGCGGCAGAGGGATTAGCATAAAGTAATTTGATCTTGGAAATAAAAGCATCACTGAAACCCATATTTTGAAGTACAGACCATAAATAACACCATTCTAGACGGTCAAAGGCCTTTTCAGCGTCTAATGAAAGTATAGCATTATTTTCGTCTGAACCTGAAGCATAGCCTATGATGTGGAGCAAACGACGAACATTATCTGAAGCCAGTCTATTTTTTATAAAACCAGTTTGGTCGTGATGGACCAAAAGGGGCATGTAGCTCTCCAAACGTGAAGCCAGTACCTTAGCATAAAGCTTAACTTCACAATTTAACAGGCTTATAGGCCGGTAGGAGGAACACTCCTCAGGTGGTTTGCCCTTCTTGAGCAGTAATGAAATTACTGCAGTATTTGAACTTGAAGTGAAGCAACCTTTATTGATGGAAAAATGTATCATAGCAAGCAATAGGGGGCCCAACTGAGGCCAGAATGTCTGAAAAACTTCTGGTGGTATCCCATCCAAGCCAGGGGATCTACCTTTGTTCATTGTTTTAATAGCTGAACTCAATTCTTCAAGAGTAATTGGTGCTTCCAGAAAGCGAACGGCTTCAGCTGTAAGTTTGGGCAACTGTAAAGACTTAAGAAAGCTATGACAGACATTTTCATTGTAGGGCACCTCAGACGTATAAAGGCTTTGGTAGAATTGTTGAAAGGTTCTGTTAATGCATTTGGGGTCCGATGTTATGTCTCCCTCTATAGTCTTAATAGCTGAAATACTTGCCTTGTCTACATTTTGCCTTAGTTTGTAAGCAAGTAAACGACTCGGACGTGCACTGTTTAAGTAATTCTGTTGTCTAGTGCGATGTATAGTAAATTCTACTTCCCTTCTCTGTAAGCTCTTAAGTTCTTCCAATAATTTCCGTCGCTTGCACACATTTTCTGCAGAGGTATTATTTAGCATGTCGTGTTCAAGGGCTACAATTTCAGATTCCAGACAATTTATACGGTGTTTTTTTAATTTACTGAGATTAGAAGAAAACGATATTGTTTTATTCCTGATGCACCCTTTAACCGCATCCCACAACGTACGTGGATCGCTAACAGACGGGCTGTTTATTGTGATAAATTCTCTCAGTTCCGTCTGCATTTCGCATATAAATAAATTATTTTGTAGAAGCGAGGTGTTAAATCGCCAGCGAGCTGCCCTGGATTGACTGTTTCTTAGAGAGAACTGACATACAACAGCTCTATGATCAGATAGAGCTATAGGAACCATTTCAGACTTTGGGATATCATTAAAAAGAGATTTTGATGCCAGAATGTAGTCTTTTCTTGAGAAAGATCTATGGCGAGCAGAAAAAAAAGAGAATTCTCTAGAGTTGGGGTTCATCATTCGCCATATATCCGTCAATCCATAGTCTCTGGATAATTTCTGCAAAGCCGCTGATGCCTGTCGCTGATCACTGCTTTCTGTTGCTCCCGTTCTGTCAATATTATGAAGCCATACTGCATTAAAATCACCCCCTATTAAAAGATGGTAGTCAAGGAGATCGACTAGAATGGCAGCTAGTGAGTAGTAGAACTGCTGGTCAAAGCTATTTGGAGCATACACACAAATCGGTGCAATTTTGATACCATTATATGCCAATTTACAGTAAGTAATTCGTCCATCATTGGATTCCCCTGAGCCCAAAATGGCATAGTCCAAGTTGGATCTTGCAGCTATAATAACACCTCTACTCTTTTTAGTATAGCACGAAGAGGCAATAACATTATAATTCTTGTCCTTGAATCTATTTATGTCAAGTTTAAGTAAATGTGTCTCTTGAATGAATGCAAATTGAATATTCTTTCTGCGAAGAAGTTTCAGTGTACTTATACGCTTCTGTGGTGAATTAAGCCCTCGTACATTCCAAGACATAACATTAACCCTACTCATATTTACTCAAGATAAACTTGACAAATGGATCAAAAGCAGCCAAACACAAGTATTGTATGGTAAAGAGAACTGTATTGGTAAAGTTGATACCTGAATCAGTGTAACCCCCCCCCCAACACGCACACACGCGCGCACACACACACACACACAAAAAAAAAAAAAAAAAGAGAGAGAGACAGAGAGAGCGACAGAGGAGAGAAAGAGAGAGAAAGAAAGAGAAACAAAGAAACTGCCCATCCTTGATCATCACATCTCAAGCAAGGACTACCCACCCACCCCAATAGTATTCCAGTCTTCATTGAAAAGACAGTCCATAGTCCTTCCACCTTCCAAAGCAGATTAAGCAAAACAAAAAGAATCTAAGTCTGTGTCTATGCAGCAAATCAGACAGCCCTTTGGCTCAGAAATTAAAGCGATTTACGGTCCCTCAGAGCAGCTTATAAATCCTGACAGTGAGCATGAGTAAGAGAGAAAGAGAGAAAGAGAGAGAGAGAGAGAGAGGAGCAGCCCATAAACTATGCGCAGGTAGGTCAAATACCCAATTCAGGCGTCTGAAATAGGCCATTTGAAATAATAAAGAAAAAGAAAAAAAGGAAAATCAGTCTTAAACCCTCTATGGCTTCATTAAGAACTGTCGTTGTAGTGCAAATGTTCGAGTTCAAGTAGTCCGTGGTACATAGTATAAGGGCAAGACCAAATATGTGTTTTCTTTTTTTTTTTCTTCTCCTTCAAAAAAAAAGTCTTTAATTGGGCTCCCCATACTTAAAAAACAAACGCTCTGTGGAGAGAGAGGGGGGAGGCACAGCCCCTCCTCAATGTCTCATTCATCTGTAGATGTTCAGGACAGCAACAGACATGTCGGTCTCACTTAAATCCAGGAAATAGTAAGCAACAGGGAGATGGAAACAGAAGAAGAACAGCGACACAAGTCTTCAGCAGTGCTCCGTAAGCTCCGTTAAGAAAAAAAAAAAAAAAAAACAGCTATCGGAGGTTCTCAGAATAAAACGAAGTGAAGGAAAATGTAAAAAATAATGTTAAAGTATCCCTGGTTACTGTAGAATGTTGGTCTTGGTTACTGTAGAATGTTGGTCTTTGTTGCAGTAGAATGTTGGTAACAATAATGTTAAAGTATCCCTGGTTACTGTAGAATGTTGGACTTTGTTGCAGTAGAATGTTGGTAACAATAATGTTAACGTATCCCTGGTTACTGTAGAATGTTGGTCTTGGTTACTGTAGAATGTTGGTCTTTGTTGCAGTATAATGTTGGTAACAATAATGTTAAAGTACCCCTAGTTACTGTAGAATGTTGGTCTTGGTTACTGTAGAATGTTGGTCTTTGTTGCAGTAGAATGTTGGTAACAATAATGTGAAACTATCCCTGGTAACTTTAGAATGTTGGTCTTGGTTATTGTAGAATGTTGGTCTTCGTTTCTGTAGAATGTTGGTCTTTGTTGCACTAGAATGTTGATAACAATAATGTTAAAGTATCCCTGGTTACTGTAGAATGTTGGTCTTGGTTACTGTAGAATGCTGGTCTTTGTTGCAGGAGAATGTTGGTAACAATAATGTTAAAGTATCCCTGGTTTCTGTAGAATGTTGGTCTTGGTTACTGTAGAATGTTGGTCTTTGTTGCAGTAGAATGTTGGTAAAAATAATGTTAAAGTATCCCTGGTTACTGTAGAATGTTGGTCTTGGTTACTGTAGAATGTTGGTCTTTGTTGCAGTAGAATGTTGGTAACAATAATGTTAAAGGAGAACTTCGGTGTAAAATGAAAATTGGCATGTTAAAACATCATACCGAGTTGGTATGTGTACTGAGGAGCAAAATTGATTTAGCCTGTTGCATTCAGAGTTTAACTATTTTTTATCGTTTGTCCCAGAAGGCTAACAATAGAAGTGGTAGGTGCCCTTAGACGAAGCATGACGGCTACGCTATTTTTAAACCATTAAAACAGCTCGAAGAAACTCCACACTCCATCGGTAGTACAACAAAGGCCCTGACATTAAAAACGAGGCACTGAGAACTTTGTAAGTGTACACAACATTTATTAATAAAACAGTTTTGACAAGCAGTACCTTGCTGTAGTTTCTCGTCGCCGCCATGATGAAAGTCTGCACAGGTCGATTGACGAACACGAACCAGCAGGAATAATAGGAGGAGAGGTAGTACAATCAACTTGTTTGGACTTTCATCATGGCGGCAACGAGAAACAACTGCAAACAACTGCATGTAAGAACAGCTTTTTAAATAAACGTTGTGTACATTTACAATATTCTCAGTGGTTTGTTTTGAATGCCAGAGCCTTTGTTGTACTACCAATGGAATGTGGAGTTTCTTTGAGCTTTTGTAATGGTTTAAAAATAGCGTAGTCGTCATGCTTCGTCTAAGGGCACCTACCACTTCCATTGTTAGCCTCCTGGGTCAAACTATAAAAAATAGTTCAACTTTGAATGCAACAGGCTGAATCAATTTTGCTCCTCAGTACACATACAAACTCGGTATGATGTTTTAACCTGCCAATTTTCCTTTTACACCGAAGTTCTCCTTTAAAGTATACCTGGTTACTGTAGAATGTTGTTCTTGGTTACTGTAGAATATTGCTTTTGGTTACTGTAGAATGTTGGTCTTTGTTGCAGTAGAATGTTGGTAACAATAATGTTAAAGTATCCCTGGTTACTGTAGAATGTTGGTCTTGGTTACTGTAGAATGTTGGTCTTTGTTGCAGTAGAATGTTGGTAACAATAATGTTAAAGTATCCCTGGTTACTGTAGAATGTTGGACTTTGTTGCAGTAGAATGTTGGTAAAAATAATGTTAAAGTATCCCTGGTTACTGTAGAATGTTGGTCTTGGTTACTGTAGAATGTTGGTCTTTGTTGCAGTAGAATGTTGGTAACAATAATGTTAAAGTATCCCTTGTTATTGTAGAATGTTGGTCTTGGTTATTGTAGAATGTTGGTCTTGGTTACTGTAGAATGTTGGTCTTTGTTGCAATAGAATGTTGGTAACAAAAATTTTAAAGTATCCCTGGTTACTGTAGAATGTTGGTCTTGGTTATTGAAGAATGTTGGTCTTGGTTACTGTAGAATGTTGGTCTTTGTTGCAGTAGAATGTTGGTAACAATAATGTTAAAGTATCCCTGGTTACTGTAGAATGTTGGTCTTGGTTACTGTAGAATGTTGGTCTTTGTTGCAATAGAATGTTGGTAACAAAAATTGTAAAGTATCCCTGGTTACTGTAGAATGTTGGTCTTGGTTATTGAAGAATGTTGGTCTTGGTTACTGTAGAATGTTGGTCTTTGTTGCAGTAGAATGTTGGTAACAATAATGTTAAAGTATCCCTGGTTACTGTAGAATGTTGGTCTTGGTTACTGTAGAATGTTGGTCTTTGTTGCAATAGAATGTTGGTAACAAAAATTTTAAAGTATCCCTGGTTACTGTAGAATGTTGGTCTTGGTTATTGAAGAATGTTGGTCTTGGTTACTGTAGAATGTTGGTCTTTGTTGCAGTAGAATGTTGGTAACAATAATGTTAAAGTATCCCTGGTTACTGTAGAATGTTGGTCTTGGTTACTGTAGAATGTTGGTCTTTGTTGCAATAGAATGTTGGTAACAAAAATTTTAAAGTATCCCTGGTTACTGTAGAATGTTGGTCTTGGTTACTGTAGAATGTTGGTCTTTGTTGCAGTAGAATGTTGGTAACAATAATGTTAAAGTATCCCTTGTTATTGTAGAATGTTGGTCTTGGTTATTGTAGAATGTTGGTCTTGGTTACTGTAGAATGTTGGTCTTTGTTGCAATAGAATGTTGGTAACAAAAATTTTAAAGTATCCCTGGTTACTGTAGAATGTTGGTCTTGGTTATTGAAGAATGTTGGTCTTGGTTACTGTAGAATGTTGGTCTTTGTTGCAGTAGAATGTTGGTAACAATAATGTTAAAGTATCCCTGGTTACTGTAGAATGTTGGTCTTGGTTACTGTAGAATGTTGGTCTTTGTTGCAATAGAATGTTGGTAACAAAAATTTTAAAGTATCCCTGGTTACTGTAGAATGTTGGTCTTGGTTACTGTAGAATGTTGGTCTTTGTTGCAGGAGAATGTTGGTAACAATAATGTTAAAGTATCCCTGGTTACTGTAGAATGTTGGACTTTGTTGCAGTAGAATGTTGGTAACAATAATGTTAAAGTATCCTTGGTTACTGTAAAATGTTGGTCTTGGTTACTGTAGAATGTTGGTCTTTGTTGCAGTAGAATGTTGGTAACAATAATGTTAAAGTATCCCTGGTTACTGTAGAATGTTGGTCTTGGTTACTGTAGAATGTTGGTCTTTGTTGCAATAGAATGTTGGTAACAAAAATTTTAAAGTATCCCTGGTTACTGTAGAATGTGTGTCTTGGTTATTGAAGAATGTTGGTCTTTGTTGCAGGAGAATGTTGGTAACAATAATGTTAAAGTATCCCTGGTTTCTGTAGAATGTTGGTCTTGGTTACTGTAGAATGTTGGTCTTTGTTGCAGTAGAATGTTGGTAACAATAATGTTAAAGTATCCCTGGTTACTGTAGAATTTTGGTCTTGGTTACTGTAGAATGTTGGTCTTTGTTGCTGTAGAATGTTGGTAACAATAATCAACAATAATCTACTGTAGAATGGTGGTAACAGTATCCAGTTCAGTTCAGCTTAGAGTTTATTGTCATGTGAAAAAGGTTGTTACCAAATGCAATGAAATCCTCTTCACATGCTTGAATGATGAACAGCTATCCATCAGTATATATAATAGTGATACAGTCACTTATTGCTTTAAAAGTGTAAAAGTTAAAAAAAAAACTTTTTTAGTTCATACTTGATTTAACAATTACTGACTATTTTTGTTAGAGTGTATAGGATTTTTTTTTTTTACTATATCAAGCTATAGCCTGTATACATATGTTATGATTTGACTGTCCTTTCACATATAATGGCATATAATGCTTTTTGTTATTTTTCCATAAGTATTTCTGTTTTTAACGTGTCTGCTAAATACTATAACTGTAACTGTAAATAGCGGGGGGATCAGTGTATGATATTTACCCTGTGGAGTGCTAAAGAGTCTTCTAGCACAGGGCTAGAAAGTGTCTGTAAACCTTGCTGTGCCTGTACAGATAGTCCTGAGGCGTTTGCCAGAGGGCAGTAAGGTGAAGAGTACTCGGGAAGGGTGACTAGAGTCTTTCATGATGCACTTTGTGTTCCTGTGGCAGCGTGTGATGTACACGTCCTGTATTGCAGGGAGCTGTGCTCCTATCATCTGTAGTGCACTTTGAAGCCCCTTTGTAGTGCTTTCTTCTTCTCTTCTCTTCTCTTCTCTTCTCTTCTCTTCTCTTCACTGCAGCTGCAGTTCATAGCAGGATGGAATGCACCCTGTTAGGATGGACACAGCACACCTGTAGAAACTGCTGAGGACTGTAGTGGACATTGGGGCTGTCCGCAGATGCCTGAGGAAGTCAAGGCGTTGATGGGCTTTTCTGGGGACAGCTGTTGCATGCTCTGTCCACTTGAGGTCATCACTGAGGGTGACCCTGAGGAATTGAAAGGTGCTGACTCTCTCCACAGCATCCTCATCCATGTCAATGGGGGAGTGGGCTGCATCCTGTCTGAAGTCAACCACCATCTCTGGAGTGCTAAAAGAGCTTCAGTCTCAGATGTTCCTTTCTTTCCAGTCTTCATGAAACTTTCCCCAGTTTTCCCACTTCCTTGCTAGTAGAAGGTGCTGAAGTGTGAGGCGTGAAAAGATGAGGATGCGTTATTGTTTCTCCATCTTGAAGAGTGGCTTTATTGGCACAGCTGTAAACATAAAGTGATATTTACATGAATGAAATAGAAAAGAATTGTCATGTTTGTAAAGTGGTTGATGAAGCCTGGCTGAGGCGACTGGGCCGACATGCTGGCACGCTCATGCGCACGGCAGGGCAACGGTCAGTGAGTGTTTGTCCTCGCACCTCCAGCACACCTGGGCCCCGTCCCCACACACACACACACACACACACACACACAACATACTGCACTCCTACAGCTGCACACACTCACACAATAGTGTTTGGAGCTTTTTGGATCTCTCTCCACCTCACTCTGACCCTCACTAAGCTCTTAAAAAGGAGCCATCAACTTGGTTCCACCGGAAGCGTAGCGACTTGAACTAGTAAATAACAGACATGGCTTCTGGGGAAATGTTCCCACCTTATGCACCTCAGAGTGTTGCGAGCAACAAGGATGGTAGAGTAGAGTAGCGTTACTTTATTGATCCCTGTGGTCCAAAGTTTTGGTATCAACAAACTCAGGCAGAATCAGTTGATGGTTAAGAAGTTTCAGAGAGCTTTATTACGGCACCGGAGACTCACGTCGTGTAGCAAACAGGCGTAGTCTGATCTTACACACAAGAACTTCCGTTCTTATACCTTCAGAGATCCATACAACCACATTACACGTGGCACATCAATCAACTCACATGTTTGGTTAGTTAACACCCAAAAGACAGCCCTTGTGACCAACATCTGTGTTGCTTCTCCCCAGGTTGACCTGACCCCTTTAAGTTGTACGTGAGGCGCCACTTCAGCCTCTCCTAATCCCCAGGGACACACCTTATCTCAAAGAGATGGCAAAACCAGGCGACTAGTAAGGAACAACACAGATGTCCCCGCAAATCATCCCCCCTCCCCTATGTGCTTGCGCACATAACATAAAAGGACATTAAATCAGCAAGGCCTCTGCAGAGGCCTCTATCTGACCCAGACAGTGTCACAGAGAGAATGGTTACACACCTCTATGTTCACAGAGTAAGGCACACAAGTTACACAGAATACAAGTTAGACTCCTTATACTCATCATTACACTCATTAGTACGATTACAACAGTATGGATTATACCTGGGATATGAATGAGATAAATTTTATTTGAAAACATTCTATAAAACGTGGGAACCCCTCCTTTCCTATGATCCACATAACATCAACCAACAATTAGACACGGAAGACTGGTGACACTTTCCCCTTTTCTATATATTGTATATATTTAATCTTTTATTTTGTGTTTTATGTTTATTTATTATTATTTTTTATTCTGTTTCTTTTTAATGTTTGTGTGTATATGTGTGTATCTTTATAAGTAGTAATGTACATATATGTAATAGTCCAGGTTGATTTGCCCTTCCCATATAATATTTTAAGTTTCATTTTCATTTTATGGGAGTAGTTAGGGTGGGAAGGGTGGGTGTTTTTGGTGTGTGGGTTAAAATGTTTGCTTTTGATTTAAAAAAACAAAAAAAAAAACAAACCCATGGCTTGTAAACATGTTATATTTTGACTATTACTTTTTGTGGTTTGCTCAATAAACATATTTGAAAAAAAAAGATGTTCCTTTTGTCTTGCAAACTCAACAAAAGACTGCTTATTAAACTTTCTGTAATCATGAAAATGCTGCCGATATGCCTCCAGAACCAACTCATAAGCAGGAAGTATGGCTGACTTCACTGTGTCGTAACAGCTAGACTGTTCAGCAGACAAAGAGGCATAGATATCCCGAGCCTCAACCTCCAACTTTCTTAAAGCCAATTTAGTGTCCAATCATTTTTCTTCAACAGCCATTTCTCGTAGACGGACATCCTGCTCTGACAAAGGCTGGAGTGGAGCTGCAGGATGAGCTGGATTCTCAAGCTTCCTAGTATAGGATGTCTATGGTTAGTACTCCACTGTATCAGGAACTCAGTAATTCAGTTCAACAATATGGGCTTCGACCTCTTTCTTACGACCCCCTGCGCCCCCATTAGTCCTGCAGTGGCAGGGCAGAGGCTGTTACGGTAGCAGGGTGGGATTACTGGCTAATTGAGCACACCTGCATGGGTGTGCAGAGTACTTAAGGAGCTGCTCATGCCTTTCTCCCTGGCTCTCATTCTCACACACCTCTTTCTCACATGCACGCATCTTCACACACCTGCACACAACCTTTTGTTTGTCCTGTCTGATCCTTTGTTTGATTATTTAACTCCAAGACATTGTTTTTCCTCTTGTGTCTAATACTCTTTAGTTATTTAAATATATTTAGTTATTTAAAAACTAAGTTGTCTGCCTCCCTTTTATGCTGCGGTCTCACGAGCCGGGCCGTAACACTGTATATATACTTGGCCAATAAAACTAATTTTGATTCTTGCACTACCTTTACATTTTAAAGTTTAAAACCTCTAATGAATTTATACTACTATGTGTGGCCACTAGATGGCAGACGTACATCAAGAATAGACCTCTCTTTCCAGGAAGTAGTGTGTACCACATCAGAAACGAAACTTAAAGTGAGTAGAGGCTGGAGAGCTGTCGTTACACTTATCAGACATTAAGAAAAATGGCAGAAGCGCGAGCGAGTAACGAGGACATTTTCATGTGTCCTATTTGTTTGGATCTTCTGAAGGATCCAGTGACTCTTAACTGTGGACACAATTACTGTTTGGGCTGCATTAAGGGCTGCTGGGATCAGGAAGATCTGAAGGGCGTTTACAGCTGTCCCCAGTGCAGACAGACTTTCACTCCAAGACCCGTTTTAAACAAGAATAATATTGTTGCTGAGCTCGTGGATCAAATGAGGAAGACCCGAATACAAACTACAGCTCGTGTTGCATTTTCCACCGGACTGGAAGATGGTGTGGAGTGTGATGTCTGCACCGGGAGAAAACTCAAAGCTGTGAAGTCCTGTCTGGAGTGCCTCATGTCGTACTGTGACACTCATTTAAAAGCTCACAATGAACTTCTCGGAAGAAAACACACCGTGATCGATGCTACAGGCCAGCTACAGGAGAGGATCTGCTCCCGCCATAAGAAGGGTTTTGAAATATTCTGTCGTACGGATCAGAGTTGTATCTGCTATCTGTGCATGGTAGACGATCATAAAGGCCACGACACAGTCACGGCTGCAGCAGAACGGACAGACAAACAGGTGAGTTTTGTTGTAATTTGTTTGTGGTAACATTGGTGTCACTTATTGGTGATTTTTTATTTTATTTTATTTTATTTAAGAGTTCTGATACAGCTGCACCAGTATGAATGCCATGTTGATATACCCTACAAGATTTATGGAGTGACTTTGCCCCTTTAAGAAGCTATGAAGAACTACACAATGTTTATTAGATAAAAGCTCCATTGTTTGAAATCTGTCAAACATTGACATGCCAGCTTCAAGTATAATACCCGTCATGAGGCACAGTGTTAATAACTGGTTCAGAAACAGCTCTGCTCATGTGAGATCGTGGCGTTTACACAGCAACAGCTGATTGTAAAGAATTAGTGAACAAGGCACTTTTTTACTGTCATCTATGGACCATCACAGATGTTTACATTCTAAACAAACTATAAATTGAAACTGTTCAATTGTAGAATAACTAAGGTAAAGTTTATGGGGTAATTATTTAAAAGCTGAATTTTCAGAGGTCATCTGTGTCTGCACAGCCGGACTAAATAAAGTGTTTCTGCAATCCCTTTAATGAAATTCAAGTGTTTCCTTACATTGAATCATGTATTTTTTGTATTTGCTAGTGATGTGTTTTACAGTAATTATAATTGAAATTAATGTTATTTTTTATTGTGAACAGAAACAGTTGGGGAAGAGCAAAATGACACTCCAGCAGAGAATCCAGGAGAGAGAGAAGGAGCTACAGGAGCTGAGGAAGGCTGTGGAGACTCTCAAGGTGAGAACTGACCAGAGGAGACAGCAGCTGACTGATGGAGGTTTCAGCTCCCACACAGTAACATTATGGTCATTAATACCACAGTTATGATGATGTACTGAACAACTCAAAGTGAAATTATTTGCCATATCAGTCTGCCTAATTTTCTGTGGTTTACTCATAGACGTCTGCTGACCGTGATAGTTAGTAATGAACAATACAAAACAAACAGATATTACTGTTAGGGGGCAGTTATGGGCTAGCGGTTAAGGCATTGGAGTTGTGGCCAAAGGGTCATGGGTTCAGTTCCCCACACCGACAGGTGGGTGTGGAGTGTGAATGACCAGTGCTCTCCTCCATTCTCACCTGTGACTGAGGTAGCCTGAGCATAATATTGTCCCCACACACTGCTCCCCCTGCTCACATGTGGGATGGGTTAAATGCAGAGACTGAATTTGGTTGAGTGCACTGCGTGCTGTGGTGTGCTGTGTGTTCATAATGACAAATGGGAATCACTTTCACTTTTAAGTAGGATATGATATGACAAATACTAGAGTAGTTGTGATGGGATTAGCCAATTGGAGATGATTAAATAATGTCCTGTCCGATCAGTCTTCTGCACAGACAGCAGTGGAGGAGAGTGAGAGGATGTTTACTGAGATGATGCGCTCCATTGAGAGAAGGCGCTCTGAGGTGACAGAGCTGATCAGAGCTCAGGAGAAGGCTGAGGTGAGTCGGGCTGAAGGACTCCTGAAGCGACTGGAGCAGGAGATTGCTGAGCTGAAGAGGAGAGATGCTGAGATGAAGCAGCTTTTACAGATAGAGGATGATATTCATTTCCTCAAGGTATTTTCAGATAAATTGTTAGATTGAAAACTATTCATTTTCCAGTATTAAACTTTCATGTTTTAAATGTACTGTAGCAATTTAGTAATACACTCCATTCTTACATTATGCCCTTATAACTGAATGTTCTTGTATAGATTTTGCTAAAGTTCTTTCAAATCTACAGTAGTTTGAAATCAGCATAATATCTAAAACAAAGCTGAATAATTTGCTAATTACTTCAGGTCCCATTTAAAGAGAAGATGCACCACCATTTAAAGAATTGGTTTCCTACCCAAACATCTCACTCTGTTGCTTGTAGACTTTCTCCTCAGTCAGTGATCCACCTCAGTCAAAGAACTTATCCTGCATCACTGTCAGTCAGAGTCTCTCTTTTGATGCTGTGGCGGAATCTGTCTCCACACTGAAGAAGCTATTGGAGGATCTCTGCAACCAGGACATCATGGAGATACCTGCAGCAGGTTGGTCATATTCTTGTCATGTGTTAAATGTTGTTTTTAAGCAATATTTGGGAAGAGCTCATATGGATGATTGACAGCAATGAACTCACCTGTGTCCCACCTTCCTTTGTAACCTGCCTGCTGTTTGACATGTCTACACACTGGCATTGAGAATTAGGCCTCTGCCTCCCCCTCCTCCCCCATTTCACTATTGGCTCTACACTCTCATTCCCCTTCTAGACATAGGGGGTGCAAGCAGACATCACTCTCCAGTGATTATCTCCACTAAAGGCATTCCCTGACCAAGGCCCACTACCAAGCCAAACATGTACTTTCAGACAGCAAGCATAGCTATGGGCCAACTAGTGAAATCAGGGGGTTAGATGGGGAGTCCTGCTTCCTAGAGCTGAATTATTCCAGAGCAAAGACACTACCAACAACGGTTTGGGAAACGCACTCCTGATTTGTTGTGGCAAATTATTCCAGAGCAGAGGTGCCCTGACACTAAATGGCCTATCCCCTTAAGTCTTGTAGAGCTTTAGTAATCAGTAATCAGTAAAAGTCATCAGAAGGATGTTGAACTCTATTCTGAAGCATACTGGGAGCCAGTGCAGTGAGGCTAAAACAGGAGTGACGTGATCACACTTCTTTGTCCTAGTAAGAAGCCTGGCAGCTGCATTCTGAACAGCTTGAAGGCGTTTGATAGATTTGTGATTGAGACAAGTAAAAAGGCCATTGCAGTAATCAATCCCCAATCCACAAAGGGACCTACAGAGTGCATCCCCATCTTTAGCTGTCTGTTCCACAGGAGATGCTGCCCTGTAAGATTTCTAAAGCTGGAGACTCCTAGTGTCACTTTGTCATGTGATCTCTGATCTCTGATTGAATGTGGAGCATATTGTGATGTTCATGCACTTATTTAGGCCAATGTGATGTTTTCTGTCTCAGTGTCTGATGGCCAGGCTCTTATTACTGAACCAGTGACCAGAGAGGACTTCTTACACTGTGAGTTGGACAGATGCAGTTCTGCACACACACACACACACACACACACACACACACACACACACATACACACGCTGACATAATCATACAATATACTGTACAAAAACAACAACATACACTCACACACACTCACAGAAACACACACACACACACACACACACACACACAAACTTGCACACACACACTGACACACACATTTTCACATGCCCAAACACATACATATGCACATGCCCACAAACACACACACACACACACACACACACGAGAACATGCCCACACAGACGTGCATTTCTACACAGCCCATTAACACACACAGACAGACACACACTCATATATTTACATGCCCACAAACACACACACATGTTAACATGTCCACACACACATGCATTTCTGCACATGCCCACAGACACACACACAAACACACACAAACAAACACACATAGTACAGCACACAAAACACACACACACACACACACACACACACACACACACACACACACACACACACACACACGAACACACTTAACCATAAACACAAACATAAGCAGAAACCACACACACACAGATGTACGTTTTGTGCATGCTCACAAACAAATACACACACGTGACCATGCCTGTTCACACACACATGTACATTTCTGTACATGCTCACAAATGCACACACACACACACACACACACACACACACACACACACACACACACAGACACACAGACACACAGACGCACACGCAGTACAGCACACAAAAAACACAACACACACACACACACACACACACACACACACACACACACACACACACACACAATACAACTCACACAAAGACAGAGAAAGAGAGAATACACACACACATAAATAACCACATACACACATACAGTAAACACTCACAGAACCACACACACACACAGAAATATACACAAACCACAACACACATGCACACT
>CM050217.1:31447500-31480000 GCA_027475355.1 Coilia nasus
ACACACACCCACACGCGCGCGCACACAATTTTCACATGCCCAAACACACACCTCACAAATGTTCACATTTCCAAACACACACACACACACACATTCCCTCACAAGACATCACCAATGCCAAAGTCACACACACAAACACACATTTTCACATGCTGAAACACACACACACACACACACACAGATGAACATTTTTGCACATGCTCACAAACAAATACACACACACACACACACACACACACACACAGATGTACATTTTTGTGCATGCTTACAAACAAATTCACACATACACACGTTAACGTGCCCGCGCACACACACACACGTACATTTCTGTACATGCTCACAAATGCAAACACACACACACACACACACACACATACAGTACAACTCACACAAACACACACACACAAGAACACACAAAAACACAGAGAGAAAAAGACACAACACCCACCCACACAAAGAAATATACACAAACCACAACACACACACACCTACAAACACATATAAAAAAATGAACAAACCTCAACAGACACACACACACACACACACATTCCCTCACAAGACATCGCCGATGGCAGTCACACACGCCAAACATTCGCATACACATGCACATGACCACACATACAAACACACACACATGCTCACACACACACGCATACACACTTACAGAAACACACACGCACTCCTACAAACACACATGTGAAAATATACACAAATCACAACACACACACACACACACACACACACACACACACACACACACACACACAGATGTACGTTTTGTGCATGCTCACAAACAAATACACACACGTGACCATGCCTGTTCACACACACATGTACATTTCTGTACATGCTCACAAATGCACACACACACACAACACACACACACACACACACACACACAAACACATTCTCTCACAAGACATCACCAATGCCAAAGTCACACACACATAGACACACATTTTCACATGCCCAAACACACACACACACACACAATGTTCACATGCCCAACCACACACACACACATCACAAATGTTAACATTTCCAAACACACACACACACACACACACACATTTTCACATTCCCAAACACACACCTCACGAATGTTTATCACACACACTCAAATTAACATGCACACCCCCCCCCCCCCCCCCCCCCCACACACACACACACATACACAGACATGCTGAAACACACACACACACACACGTACACATGATTACACACACACTGTACAAAAACAGACACACACACACATTTTCACACTCCCGAACAAACACACACACTCTCAAATTAACATGCCCACACACACACACAAGCGCATGTGCACCTGAACACACACACACACACACACACACATTTTCACATGCCCCCCCCCCACACACACACACACATGTGCACATGAGCACACACACGTGCACACACACGCACACGCACACGTGTACATGACCACACACACACACACACACACACACACACACAGCTGACAGAAATAAAAACCTCTCTGTGTCCTGTCTTCTCCTCCATCAGATTGCTGTCACTTCACACTGGATCCAAACACAGCACACACACTCCTCCATCTGTCTGAGGGGAACAGGAGGGTGGAGAGGAGACGTGAGGTCCAGTCATATCCTGATCATCCAGACAGATTTGATGGGTGTAGGCAGGTGCTGTGTAGAGAGGGTGTGTCTGGACGCTGCTACTGGGAGGTTGAGTGGAGTGGGAGGTGGGTTGGTATAGCAGTGTCATATAAAAGCATCAGCAGGAAAGGAGGGGGTGATGAGTGTGTGTTTGGATGTAATGATCAGTCCTGGAGTCTGCTCCTCTCCAGCTCCAGCTCCTCTTTCTGGCACAATAAGAAAGAGACTGAACTCCCTCTAGTGGCCAGCTCCAGAATAGGAGTGTATGTGGATCACAGGGCAGGAACTCTGGCCTTCTACAGCATCTCTGACACAATGACCCTCCTGCACAGAGTCCACACCACATTCACACACACACTCTACCCTGGGTTTTGGTTGTGTTATACATCATCAGTGAAGCTGCTGTGAGTCCCCTACAGGTAAATGCTGCTCTGTGCACCTCTACACACACCTACTAGCCCTCACTCCTGTCCTGTGTCACACACACACATGACCACACACACACACACACACACACACACACACACACACACACACACACACACACACACACACGTGCACACATGACCACACACATACACACAATCACAACCACATACAAACACACATGCACATGACCACACACACACACACACACACACACACACACATACACACATACACACACACACACACACACACACACACACCTGTATGTTTTACCACACACATTTTAAAATGCCTAAACACACATATACACAGAAAAACACACACACATACTTACCCAGCTGACACAAACACACACACACTCATATAAGACATACAAGTCTTTGTGCTGTAGCCTAGCTAACACACACACACTAACCCACAAACATTTTGACACACACACACCATCATGTTGTAATCCAGCGGACACAAACACACACACACACTAACACAAACATTTTCACACACACACACACACACACACACACACACACACACACACACACATTGTTGTATTAGTGCAGTCTGTGGATGCAGATATCACACCACAGCTATGAACCAATGTGGCCTTTATTTGAGAGTTTGTATGCAGATAGTTTAATGGGTTGTAATTCTTTCTCATCTCTGTGGAAATATATGTTCCATATTCATGAAAACTGCTCATTTCCATGTCAAACACAAGTTGGGTTGGATCATACACCACTGATGATATTAAAGTAGATTTCTTCTCCTCCAACATTTATTCAACATTTGGACATTTGTATTTCTGGCTGGGTATGGGGGCGGTGGGGGGCTTTTTTGCTTTTGTACTTGCTCTCAAGGATTCTTGTACATGTACATAATAAAATAATTACTCACAAAACTTGAGCATCTGTGAATGATTTTAAAAACACTCACACAGAAGTCATTTCAGTAGTTGATTGATGTTGTGCACATATGAGAATCACATAGTCAGACTAAGAGACCTTTGGAAAGACTGCAAGCACTACAATGCAGCTTGTAGCTCACATGTGACACATGTGACAATCCTTGGTTACTGTAGAATGTTGGTCTTTGTTGCAGTAGAATGTTGGTAACAATAATGTTAAAGTATCCCTGGTTACTGTATAATGTTGGTCTTTGTTGCAGTAGAATGTTGGTAACAATAATGTTAAAGTATCCCTGGTTACTGTAGAATGTTGGTCTTGGTTACTGTAGAATGTTGGTCTTTGTTGCGGTAGAATGTTGGTAACAATAATGTTAAAGTATCCCTGGTTACTGTAGAATGTTGGTCTTGGTTACTGTAGAATGTTGGTCTTTGTTGCAGTAGAATGTTGGTAACAATAATGTTAAAGTATCCCTGGTTACTGTAGAATGTTGGTCTTTGTTGCAGTAGAATGTTGGTAACAATAATGTTAAAGTATCCCTGGTTACTGTAGATTGTTGGACTTTGTTGCAGTAGAATGTTGGTAACAATAATGTTAAAGTATCCCTGGTTACTGTAGAATTTTGGTCTTGGTTACTGTAGAATGTTGGTCTTTGTTGCAGTAGAATGTTGGTAACAATAATGTTAAAGTACCCCTGGTTACTCTAGAATGTTGGTCTTGGTTACTGTAGAATGTTGGTCTTTGTTGCAGTAGAATGTTGGTAACAATAATGTTAAAGTGTCCCTGGTAACTTTAGAATGTTGGTCTTGGTTATTGTAGAATGTTGGTCTTGGTTACTGTAGAATGTTGGTCTTTGTTGCAGTAGAATGTTGGTAACAATAATGTTAAAGTATCCCTGGTTACTGTAGAATGTTGGTCTTGGTTACTGTAGAATGCTGGTCTTTGTTGCAGGAGAATGTTGGTAACAATGATGTTAAAGTATCCCTGGTTACTGTAGAATGTTGGTCTTGGTTATTGTAGAATGTTGGTCTTTGTTGCAGTAGAATGTTGGTAACAATAATCAACAATAATCTATTGTAGAATGTTGGTCTTGGTTACTGTAGAATGTTGGTCTTTGTTGCAGTAGAATGTTGGTAACAATAATGTTAAAGTATCCCTGGTTACTGTAGAATGTTGGTCTTGGTTAATGTAGAATGTTGGTCTTTGTTGCAGTAGAATGTTGGTAACAATAATGTTGAAGTATCCCTGGTTACTGTAGAATGTTGGTCTTTGTTGCAGTAGAATGTTGGTAACAATAATGTTAAAGTATCCCTGGTTTCTGTAGAATGTTGGACTTTGTTGCAGTAGAATGTTGGTAACAATAATGTTAAAGAACACCAGGCACCACACCCAAACACACACACACGCACACACGCACACACACACACAAACAAACTCTTAGCTGTATTAGTGCAGCTATGAACCAATGTGGCCTTTATTTGAGAGTTTGTATGCAGATAGTTTAATGGGTTGTAATTCTTTCTCATCTCTGTGGAAATATATGTTCCATATTCATGAAAACTGCTCATTTCCATGTCAAACACAAGTTGGGTTGGATCATACACCACTGATGATATTAAAGTAGATTTCTTCTCCTCCAACATTTATTCAACATTTGGACATTTGTATTTCTGGCTGGGTATGGGGGCGGTGGGGGGCTTTTTTGCTTTTGTACTTGCTCTCAAGGATTCTTGTACATGTACATAATAAAATAATTACTCACAAAACTTGAGCATCTGTGAATGATTTTAAAAACACTCACACAGAAGTCATTTCAGTAGTTGATTGATGTTGTGCACATATGAGAATCACATAGTCAGAATAAGAGACCTTTGGAAAGACTGCAAGCACTACAATGCAGCTTGTAGCTCACATGTGACACATGTGACAATCCTTGGTTACTGTAGAATGTTGGTCTTTGTTGCAGTAGAATGTTGGTAACAATAATGTTAAAGTATCCCTGGTTACCGTAGAATGTTGGACTTTGTTGCAGTAGAATGTTGGTAACAATAATGTTAACGTATCCCTGGTAACTGTAGAATGTTGGTCTTGGTTATTGTAGAATGTTGGTCTTGGTTACTGTAGAATGTTGGTATTTGTTGCAGTAGAATGTTGGTAACTATAATGTTAAAGTATCCCTGGTTACTGTAGAATGTGGGACTTTGTTGCAGTAGAATGTTGGTAAAAATAATTTTAAGGTATCCCTGGTTAATGTAGAATGTTGGTCTTTGTTGCAGTAGAATGTTGGTAACAATAATGTTAAAGTATCCCTGGTTACTGTAGAATGTTGGTCTTGGTTACTGTAGAATGTTGGTCTTTGTTGCAGTAGAATGTTGGTAACAATAATGTTAAAGTATCCCTGGTTACTGTAGAATGTTGGACTTTGTTGCAGTAGAATGTTGGTAACAATAATGTTAAAGTATCCCTGGTTACTGTAGAATGTTGGTCTTGGTTACTGTAGAATGTTGGTCTTTGTTGCAGTAGAATGTTGGTAACAATAATATTAAAGTATCCCTGGTTACTGTAGATTGTTGGACTTTGTTGCAGTAGAATGTTGGTAACAATAATGTTAAAGTATCCCTGGTTACTGTAGAATGTTGGCCTTGGTTACTGTAGAATGTTGGTCTTTGTTGCAGTAGAATGTTGGTAACAATAATGTTAAAATATCCCTGGTTACTGTAGAATGTTGGACTTTGTTGCAGTAGAATGTTGGTAACAATAATGTTAACGTATCCCTGGTTACTGTAGAATGTTGGTCTTTGTTGCAGTAGAATGTTGGTAACAATAATGTTAAAGTATCCCTGGTTACTGTAGAATGTTGGTCTTGGTTACTGTAGAATGTTGGTCTTTGTTGCAGTAGAATGTTGGTAACAATAATGTTAAAGTATCTCTGGTTACTGTAGAATGTTGCTCTTGGTTATTGTAGAATGTTGGTCTTGGTTACTGTAGAATGTTGGTCTTTGTTGCAGTAGAATGTTGGTAACAATAATGTTAAAGTATCCCTGGTTACTGTAGAATGTTGGTCTTGGTTACTGTAGAATGTTGGTCTTTGTTGCAGGAGAATGTTGGTAACAATAATGTTAAAGTATCCCTGGTTTCTGTAGAATGTTGGTCTTGGTTACTGTAGAATGTTGGTCTTTGTTGCAGTAGAATGTTGGTAACAATAATCAACAATAATCTATTGTAGAATGTTGGTCTTGTTTACTGTAGAATGTTGGTCTTGGTTACTGTAGAATGTTGGTCTTTGTTGCAGTAGAATGTTGGTAACAATGATGTTAAAGTATCCCTGATTACTGTAGATTGTTGGTCTTGGTTACTGTAGAATGTTGGTCTTTGTTGCAGTAGAATGTTGGTAACAATAATGTTAAAGTATCCCTGGTTACTGTAGAATGTTGGACTTTGTTGCAGTAGAATGTTGGTAACAATAATGTTAACGTATCCCTGGTTACTGTAGAATGTTGGTCTTTGTTGCAGTAGAATGTTGGTAACAATAATGTTAAAGTATCCCTGGTTACTGTAGAATGTTGGTCTTGGTTACTGTAGAATGTTGGTCTTTGTTGCAGTAGAATGTTGGTAACAATAATGTTAAAGTATCCCTGGTTACTGTAGAATGTTGGTCTTGGTTATTGTAGAATGTTGGTCTTGGTTACTGTAGAATGTTGGTCTTTGTTGCAGTAGAATGTTGGTAACAATAATGTTAAAGTATCCCTGGTTACTGTAGAATGTTGGTCTTGGTTACTGTAGAATGTTGGTCTTTGTTGCAGGAGAATGTTGGTAACAATAATGTTAAAGTATCCCTGGTTTCTGTAGAATGTTGGTCTTGGTTACTGTAGAATGTTGGTCTTTGTTGCAGTAGAATGTTGGTAACAATAATCAACAATAATCTATTGTAGAATGTTGGTCTTGTTTACTGTAGAATGTTGGTCTTGGTTACTGTAGAATGTTGGTCTTTGTTGCAGTAGAATGTTGGTAACAATAATGTTAAAGTATCCCTGGTTACTGTAGATTGTTGGTCTTGGTTACTGTAGAATGTTGGTCTTTGTTGCAGTAGAATGTTGGTAACAATAATGTTAAAGTGTCCCTGGTTACTGTAGAATGTTGGACTTTGTTGCAGTAGAATGTTGGTATCAATAATGTTAAAGTATTCCTGGTTACTCCAGAATGTTGGTCTTGGTTACTGTAGAATGTTTGTCTTGGTTAGTGTAGAATGTTGGTCTTTGTTGCAGTAGAATGTTGGTAACAATAATGTTAAAGTATCCCTGGTTACTGTAGAATGTTGGTCTTGGTTACTGTAGAATGTTGGTCTTTGTTGCAGTAGAATGTTGGTAACAATAATCAACAATAATCTACTGTAGAATGGTGGTAACAGTATCCAGTTCAGTTCAGCATAGAGTTTATTGTCATGTGAAAAAGGTTGTTACCAAATGCAATGAACTCCTCTTCACATGTTTTAATTATGAACAGCTATCCATCAGTATATATAATAGTGATACAGTCACTTATTGCTTTAAAAGTGTAAAAGTTAAAAAAAAACTTGTTTAGTTCATACTTGATTTAACAATTACTGACTATTTTTGTTAGAGTGTATAGGATTTTTTTTTACTATATCAAGCTATAGCCTGTATACATATGTTATGATTTGATTTTCCTTTCACATATAATGCCATATAATGCTTTTTGTTATTTTTCTGTAAGTATTTCTGTTTATAACGTGTCTGCTAAATACTATAACTGTAACTGTAAATAGCGGGGGGATCAGTGTATGATATTTACTCTGTGTAGTGCTAAAGAGTCTTCTAGCACAGGGCTAGAAAGTGTCTGTAAACCTTTTCCCACTTCCTTGCTAGTAGAAGGTGCTGAAGTGTGAGGCGTGAAAAGATGAGGATGCGTTATTGTTTCTCCATCTTGAAGAGTGGCTTTATTGGCACAGCTGTAAACATAAAGTGATATTTACATGAATGAAATAGAAAAGAATTGTCATGTTTGTAAAGTGGTTGATGAAGCCTGGCTGAGGCGACTGGGCCGACATGCTGGCACGCTCATGCGCACGGCAGGGCAACGGTCAGTGAGTGTTTGTCCTCGCACCTCCAGCACACCTGGGCCCCGTCCCCACACCACGATAACCTGCCTCACCTTCAGGAGTTGCCAACTGAAGACAAAGGACTATGGACACAACAAACATTTTCACTTTGGCAAACAATAGTTAGCAAACTAGTAAGCTAATAACAATGAGCACAGCTTACCGTGCAGTTGCTGCTCCGCTTCCTGACTTGGACTAAAACTCTCGAGGGACAATTATAGTTTGGAGAGCTCACGCCAGAGATATGCCTGTTGCACCAGTGAGTGGGGAAGAGGGCTGTTGGTGTGTTTATGCATTTTATGGCATTTGTGAAATGTAAGCGTAGCGTGAAGTTCTACCAGGAAGACGTAATGCGCGTCATCAGTTAGCTGTCGTCCAATCAGCACGTAACATCTGTCTTTAAATACGTCATCTTACCTACCTGCTTTGCTGCTCACAGGTGTATTCCGCTGTTCGCCCTCCTCCCACCCCAGCATCCATCCAAGGGTCCTGTCCGTGTCCAGTGGGTCCTGACGATGATGTCTAATCCGCCGTGCCTCTTGATCGATCTTTTGATGTCTCTTCTACGTCTGCCTCTTCCCTGGCCTCCCGATGTCTCCTCTACCTCGGCATCTCCACTGATCGACCTCGGATTTCTGGTCTCCTCCTTATCCTTCCGGATCCCTCCATATACTCTCTCGGGATTCCAGCTACAGCCCCTCCATGAACAGTTCAATTCTCTGCCACATACATTGGGGTGACACTGCTTTGTTCCCGGATGTTGGATTTCCTGTCACCTGAGCGACAACCTGGACTCTATCAGCTCATTGAGCACCAGTTCAGCCTCAGGCAGTTAGGCTTTCCCCCTAGAGACGTGGTTCTGCCCAAGGTTTCTTCCTCATTAAGAATATTTAGGGAGTTTTTCCTTGCCCCGGTGCTCCGGGGGGACCCAGAGTTGTGCTCTTGGAATCCTCTGTTTCCCTTTTCAATGCATTATGTATCGTATTCAATGTTTGTTATGCATCATATGTTTCTGAAAGTTCATTGTCTACCTTTTGATCACCACCAGTGGGTCCTTGTCCTTTTGTCAGGG
This sequence comes from Coilia nasus, assembly GCA_027475355.1. Lineage (NCBI taxonomy): Eukaryota > Metazoa > Chordata > Actinopteri > Clupeiformes > Engraulidae > Coilia > Coilia nasus. The sequence goes on from CM050217.1 coordinate 31,456,660, forward strand.
GGTATTACTATTATGCCCTGCCATTACTACAGTCAGCATCCATTCAGTTTTCATGTTTTATTGATCAGGACAAAGGACAGGACCTACGCCCAAGTTTGTCGTGCCATATCATTACATGTAATCAAATAAATTATTATTGTGTTACCATATACTCAAAGTCTTTCTGGTTGAACTATGTGGTGTGTATGTTTGAAACAGAGTATTATATATTATTTTTGTACTGGTTCTAAGCTTTTTAGAGTTCATTGATTTCTGCACATGTTGGTCAGATCCATGGGCTAGAAAACCCAGGAAAAACCACACAGCAAATCAGTTGGTTTTGAGGTGAGTTGTAGAGAGTACCTGATGATAACCAGAGTAAATTTTGAGCACTAAATAGTTTTGCCATTGCCATTTGCCATTATTGAATTGAATTTGTCATCTTTGAAAAGTTTACTTTGTAGTTTAAATCGTTTGAGTTCTGATTATTTTGGTTTGGAGTTTTTTTCTTTTTGTTTTCTCTGGATAATTGTTCCTGCTTGGGGAAGGAAATAAAGCCGTTGTTGAACCTTGCGCATTGACTCGCTGTGCTGCCTTTCAGGCTGTAAGGCTAGCCGTAACAATTATTATGTCATATCATATCACATCCTCAGGATGTAAGCTTTTAAAAATATACGCTATATATGGTAGACTTCATTTCCCCTTCATGGTTTAGACAACAATGTACTGGTTGTATACTGGTTTCCATATGAATCCAGAGAACCCCATTTATTTCAGTGGGAAATCTACATAAACTGTAATTGGAGGGCAATGTTTTGATCAGTTCAATTGGCCCTCAAACTAAATTTGTTCAAACTTGTCCTTTATCTACAATTTAGAAGTGAAAGCAAAACTTTTCTATTAATGTGAAATAAAAATGACAAATTGCCTATACGCAGAACCCCACTAAGTTAAGAAGGGAAGACATTTCAGCCTGGTAGCTTTTCTCACCAATCATGTGAAGCAGACACAGACATTCACTTAAAAAGATTCAATGTGTTTATTATTATTAGACGCATACGACTTGATGAAAACATTTGCAGCTGTTTGCAGTCAGGTATGCATTCTGGGCTGAAAGTGTTGCATGATGGTTAGAAACGTGTCAGACTTGACTGAAAGGTGTGAGGATGTCACCAAAATGCGACCATGTCATATGACCCGGAAACTCACGGGAGCAAGCAGACAAATCTTAGAGATCCTTGCAGTTGCTCCAACCCAACTATGCTCCAATCCAGCTATGGTGATATAACTTTGCCCTGGTTAGTTAAAAATGTACTGACATCTGTGCAGGTGCGTTGTCTGCTGCCCTCAGTGCAGCCCACTACAACCACAGACATCCTATACATGTATAGCATGCCTATAACTACAACCCCCCGCCCCCTCCCTGTCCCCCACACACAACACATGACATCCATGTCATCTGCTACAGAGATCGGGAAGGTGTGAGCTCAGTCATATTGTTGCAGGAAGAAGATTTGTGTTGGACTCCACCCCTGCTGTGACAAACAGTTCTCGTTGACGTATGCAGACAGACGGGTTTGTGACGTGAATGAGGCTAATGATTCAGGCGTGAGGGAGGCTGAAATGTCTGTTCTTTATACTTTACTATCTGTCAATGAATGCACAGTTGTTGAGAGTGTGGTGCACAGCCTAAATCTGTTGTCTTGTCTGCTTGTTGTTTAGGGCTAGAGGTGGAGGCAGAGGTAGAGGATGGTGAAGACCCATCAAAAACTGGGGCTCTGAGGTCACTCACCAGTGGCTTATGCACATCAGCGCGAGCATCACACCTGCTAGCGGTTCAGTGCAGAATCTGCAGACGTGAAAAACACAAACAGGAAAAACACAGCAGGAAAAGAGGAAAAGAAAAACGTATGCAGTGTGAAACAATGAAAGCAGGAAAAGCGGTTCTTGCCGCTGAAGGGAGAAAAGATGAAGCTCTCCTCCTACATATTGGAGGCAGGGACGTGGTTGCCAGTGAAGCACATTATCACTTCACCTGCTTCAGAGACTACACCCGCTACCTGTCCATAACATGACTTAAGAACAGTTTTTTCCCAAAAGCCATTACCACTTTGAACTCACACATGCACTGACTACACACATGCACTGACCCCACATTGCAGTCAGACTCCCAGACCTCCTTCCATCCACCTACTGTGCAATATTTAACTTGGTATCTTTACTGCAAAATGTCATTATACTCAGGGCCGTTGCTAGCCATTTGGGTGCCCTAAGCACAAATGCTTTGTGGTGCCCCCCCCTCCCCCAATATGAACAATACTTCAGAATTTATCCGTGCCATTCACTTTATTTTTGAAAAAAACACACCAAACATTAAAGTTAATAGAGCAAATAAAGCAGGATCATATAGAGGGGGCACACATGTCTCCAGTGTCCCCTGCTGATGGCCTCTCAGTGACAGGGCTCGTCACTGTCGCCGTGGTTGTGTGTGGAGTTGCACCTGTACCTGAACTGGACGTTGATGGTTGTAGCTGGTCAGGGCTGGGAACTGTTGCAGAGTCTACACTGGTTGATGGTTGATGTCCAGGGCTTGAACTGCTGGTGGATGGTTGATCTAAATTGGTTGAACTGCTGGTGGATGGTTCATCCTCCTCCTCCTGACCTTGAGGTCCTCCTTGCACATATGTAAGCATTGGCCCTGCATTCAGAATTAAAAGACAACACATTCAGGGATTCTACTGAAATACAGTTTTTAACCACAGTTCCAAAAATGCATATATAAATTAGGTTTATGTAGGCCTACGCGTAAATCACTTCATTTCAAAATTCAAAACTCTATTTTAAATTTATAGAGGTGTCATATGGGACAACATAAAAATCTGTACATAATTTGATATGAATACGAAGGGGGAAAATCTACATAACTGTAAGATTGATTCTTTTCATATTACAATTTCACCAACAGATGTCGCCCTTGGCCTATAAACCTGAAAACCGATGAGCAAATAGCCTGTATATATACAGTCAATAGACGAGAACCATTCACTTGAATGAAAATACATCTTTATAGATATCCTGAAATGCAGTGTCATGCGAAATAAAGGTAAAATCTATCTTCATTTTTGACCATAACCGGTCACACCTTGAAAATTTTACCAAACAGTTACATTCAACGTTTCTATAGGGCAGAATCTTTGTTTACACTGAACTTGACTAACAAAAATGGTTTGTGAATGACTGTAATATAGGCCTACTAACAAAAACGAATAGAGCATTCGTCACGAGACGAAGACAAAGACGAAATTTAAAACAGGGTGTCAAAATTAACACTAGAAAATTAAGCTTAATCAGAAATAGCATAGCTAGCTAGCAACCTCGGAAGGGAAGCGCTAGTCTTACCCGAATGTTAACTCAAAACAGTCAAGTGACCATGATGAATTGCTTTCAGTAATTCATAATTCATGTTCATATCCACAACGTAAACTAGCTAGATAGCATCAGTCATTTACAACTTTAATCATTTGTTAACACAGTCTGAACTGTTAACTGTGTTAACTGATTCACTTGTAATTAACACAGTCTGAACATGGCTAGTAGACTAGGAGCTAACGTTACAGTTTGTTGACTGTAAGTTTATTGCCTGGCAAGGGCTACATTTTTTATTATTATTAATTTAAAACACTGTCTTACCTGAGCTTCATTTCGCTGTCTCTTCTTTTTTCTTTTTTCTGCTCCCGACACTTGATGGCTTTTCGAGGCTATGTCTAAACAGGTCTGCCAAACTTAAATTGAGACTGAGCCATAATCGAACAGACCACTGGGAGGGGAGGGGGGCACCAAGAAGAGAATGGAGAGAGGGCAGCAAAGGAGATTCGCCTTTTCTGGAGCAAATTGGCCTATGTTGCTTTTGTATTACTTATAAATATGAACATGTTTTACACATATTTTATATATCGTACGTAGCTTATTGTGATGATTTTTTCACAAGCCTGATTTTTTGGTGGTGCCCCCCAAGCACTTGGTGCCCTACGCACTGTGCGTAATGTGCGTGTGCGGAGCTACGGCACTGATTATACTTACTGTCAACACACATACTTCCATTGTTCTTTGCACATGACACAAAGAGTGTTGTAGTGTAAATGTCCCCGCTCAGGGAGGCTTACGGCACATCTCTCTCCTTGTGTGTTCTCTCTTCCACTGGCAATATTAATAAATGTGCAATAACTTGCAGAATTTAATGTGCAATGTCACCCTGTATATAGAACCTCTATCTCTACCTCAGAACTGTGCACCCCACCCCACCCCCTCTTCTATCTTTCTCTTGTCTTATTTATTTTAATCCTATGCTGTGAATATCCTACATACATGTCTGCACTGAAGTGAGTTGCTAATTATGTCATTGTACATGTGCACTGTAAATGTACATCTGTCTAGGGACAATAAAAGACATTCTAATCTATTCTATTCTGTTCTATTCTATTCTATTCTATTCTGTTCTGTTCTATTCTGTTCTATATTCTTCCTCCTGTAGCTTTGGCGTGCCTGGGCCCATAATCTGTAGAGTTTTCTTCCTCTTTGTCCATATTTACTTACACAATATTTCCTGTGTCTATCCAATAAACATTAGATATCACTCTGTTCTGAATCTGTAAATAAAATTAGGAATGCTTTTGTATTATCACATAATAAAACATATACTGCTTGTGTGTGTACGTGACTAAAGGGTGCACCTGAAAGCCTATATTTATGTGATTAGAACATTCCATTCTCAGGTAAAATTGCTAACTTGCCCTTGAAATGATTCCACATGTAACTTGTGTGTGAGAACTGGACTCCTCGTTTATAAGGAGTTGCCACATCTTCAACGCTGAAGATAAGACACTGTTTTTCTTTGTTCAATAAAAGAGCTGTGCTCTAGCTAAAGGACAGAGACTGCAAACTGAGAAGACAACTGTTTGTCTTGGTGCGCATTCTCTCCTTCAGCGCTGAGGCAGTTTAAGCTGAGAAACACTTGTCTTGTGTCCGTTTGTTGATAGCAAACTGAGTTGAGAGTATTTTCTTGACAGAAACCCTCATTTTAACACAACATGATGTTATCATGCAGTCACAAAAACCAACTTCCTTTGAATTCCACACAGGTCAGATTAAGAGTCCCATGCTTATGTCACATCAGTCCATAGGTACATGCACACACTGAACACATATGACATGTACTCTGAACATCATGGAGTTTCATAGTATTTCAACCAATAACATGAAATAATACATGTAATATTTGTATGAGAACATAATTATTATTATGGGATGTCCACTGACTGGCGAGGCTTTAACACCACACCAGATGGGCCACAACACACCACACTGATCTCACAGCAGAGACATGAGACTCCTGAAACTAAGTGTCTTACTGATTACCGCCAAGCCAATGTAAGTCTGATCCAAAGACAGTTTCCAGTCACCCATGCAGGAGTAGATGCTGTTATGCTGGACCTGGGGATGTGGAGTGTGATGTCTGCAATGGGAGAAAACTCAAAGCTGTGAAGTCCTGTCTGGAGTGTCTCCTGTCGTACTGTGACACTCATTTAAAAGCTCACAATGAATTTCACCCAGGTAGAATTCACACCGAGATCGATGCCACAGGCCAGCTACAGGAGATTAAGTTTTAAACTCCATTAATTAGATTAATAGTGATAGTGATTAATTATATTGATTTGTTAATAAATTGACATGAACTACAGCCATATATATGGGCATAGTTGACATGCCCTTGCTTTCATGGTCACACAACAGTCCATCTTCCAGTCCAGTGCTACATACAACAGGAGCTGTAGTTTGGGGCAAAGACTGTTGGGAAAAGATCCATGGCATAACACACAATTAACTACTCACAATCACCAGAAATAAAAGAATTATACACAAAAATGCAAAAAATATCTTACTTCAGCTTGTGTCACACACACTATCATACCATAAACAATACAAAACAAAACAGGTAAATATGTATTGAAATATTGTTTGGTAAATTGTCATAGAATGCGTATGATTTTTTAATCTTACTGAGGTGAAATATCTTAGTCTTTTAGTCCTCTAATTGGTTTGTATTACTGAATATGTTCCACTAGATGGCAGACGTACTCCATGAATAGACCACTCCTTCCAGGAAGTTTTGTGCGCCACATTAAAAACGAAACTAAGACGAAGGTACCCTGTAGGTAAGCTGTTGTCGTAGCCTACTTATCAGCGATTAATTAAGGAAATGGCAGAAGCAATGGCGAGTAACCAGGACATTTTCATGTGTCCTATTTGTTTGGATCTTCTGAAGGATCCAGTGACTCTTCACTGTGGACACACTTACTGTTTGGGCTGCATTAAGGGCTGCTGGGATCAGGAAGATCTGAAGGGCGTTTACAGCTGTCCCCAGTGCAGACAGACTTTCACTCCAAGACCCGTTTTAAACAAGAATAATATTGTTGCTGAGCTCGTGGATCAAATGAGGAAGACCAGCATACAAACTACAGCTCGTGTTGTATGTACCGCTGGACCCGGAGAAGTGACGTGTGATGTCTGCACCGGAGGAAAACTCAAAGCTGTGAAGTCCTGTCTGGAGTGTCTCCTGTCATACTGTGACACCCATTTAAAAGCTCACAACGAACTTATCGGAAGAAAACACCCCGTGATCGATGCTACAGGCCAGCTACAGGAGAGGATCTGCTCCCGCCATAAGAAGGTTTTTGAAATATTCTGTCGTACGGATCAGAGTTGTATCTGCTATCTGTGCACGATGGACGATCATAAAGGCCATGACACAATCACGGCTACGACAGAGTGGAGTAATAAAAAGGTAAGACGTGGATCTACAAATATCTTTGGGGCTTCTTTTTATATTCTTTTTATAGTTTATGCACAGGTCTACTATTTCAGAGGTCTGGCACAGCTGCTTTTTATGAATACCTAAAAAATGATCAAAATGTACCATGTTAAATATGGAGTCACTTTGCCTATTGGAAAGGCTAACCAGAGAATTATGAGATAAAAGGTCCAATGTCTAACAGTCTGTAAAACATTAACATGCCAACTTCACCCCAAGTGTAGCCTACTACCTGTCATAAGGTCCAGTGTCATTTACAGGTTCCAGTTTGGCTCGTGTTTAATGTGTATGAACAGCAGTGTTGCCAGCTGAACTCAGGTCATGATGTTCCACAGCATCAGCTGTTCGTGAAGAATTAGTACAGAACAGTGTCATCTCAGTCAGACTTTATCTGATCATATAGAACATCTAGGTAGTCAGATTAGAAATAAATTATAAATTGAAACTCTGTTAAAAAGTTGAATATCAACAAATCATTTGTAATGTGTCTGTACAGCTGGACTTTCCAAGCAGAGTGTTACTGCAATGTCATTGTGCATTTTTATTTTGCTTTGGTTCATGATGGTACAGGAGGGGTTGGGGCAGAGCCAGAGGAGATGTCAGCAGAGAATCCAGGAGAGAGAGAAGGAGCTACAGGAGCTGAGGAAGGCTGTGGAGACTCTCAAGGTGAGAACTGACCAGAGGAGAAGACAGTCTGCAGCAGATTTCTGGTTCTGTAGTGAGATAGTAGTTATGATAAGCTGCTACACAATCATGGCTCTGATGCTGTTTATCAGGGGAGCTCCCCTTACAACCACAGACAGACATTGCCTGCCAGGATTTAGTCTTAATGTAAAAAACTGCCAATTACATTGCAACCCAATTGGATTCATTACTTTCCTCTGAGGAGTCTCCTGACCCATATGTGTGTCTCCTATCAGTCTTCTGCACAGACAGCAGTGGAGGAGAGTGAGAGGATGTTTACTGAGATGATGCGCTCCATTGAGAGAAGGCGCTCTGAGGTGACAGAGCTGATCAGAGCTCAGGAGAAGGCTGAGGTGAGTCGGGCTGAAGGACTCCTGAAGCGACTGGAGCAGGAGATTGCTGAGCTGAAGAGGAGAGATGCTGAGATGAAGCAGCTTTCACTGACAGAGGATCACATCCATTTTCTCAAGGTAGCCAACATTACTTTTTAAAGTGTTCGATATATTAAACAGAGAGGAGCCACAGCCCTGTCAATGTCCTGCCAATCAAGGATTCATCTCAGTAGGTCTACCTCACCCTATTGTGTGTTTCTCTGTGCAGAACATTGTGTCCATCACTGAGAGTCCTTACAGCACAATTTCAACCAGCATGACCTTCAGCCAAAGCTTCTCCTTTGAGCCTGTGAAGGAATCTGTCTCTGCACTGAAGATGCAGCTGGAGGAGAAATTAGATTCAATCTTCAAGCTGGAAATAGTCAAGATATCTGCAGCAGGTTGGACAAACATAGAATTCATAACAAACACCTTAAAGCTGTTCTTAGAGAGTGAGACATGACTCATTAAACATTTATTTTTTTAATCTCGAAACAGCAACCAATGTCCAGATCATCCAGAGCATACAATGTGAGTCTACAACACACACGCTCGCATGCACACACACACACGCACACACACACACACACACACACACGCACACACACACACACAGTGACTGACTAATATGAGACAAAAAATGGGAGACATGTCTGTGTGTCTGGGTCATAGGCCACAACTGTGTGTGTTTGTGAGTGTGTGTGTTTGTGTGTTTTTGTGTGCGTGTGACTTTGGCATTGGTGATGTCTTATGAGGGAATGTGTGTGTGTGTGTGTGTGTGTGTGTCGTGGTTTGTGTATTTTGTATTTGTTTGTATATGTGTTTGTAGGTATGCGTGTGTGTTTTTCTAAGTGTGTATGTTTTCTAAGTGGATATTTTTGTGTGTCTGTTCGTGTGTGTGTGTGTGTGTTTCTGTGAGTGTGTATGTGTGTCATCCAGAGCATACAATGTGAGTCTACAACACACACGCACGCATGCACGCACACACGCGCACGCACACACACACACACACACACACACACACGCACACACACACACAGTGACTGACTAATATGAGACAAAAAATGGGAGACATGTCTGTGTGTCTGGGTGATAGACCAGAACTGTGTGTGTGTGTGTGTGTGTGTGTGTGTGTGTGTGTGTAAAGGTCTGCATAGACATATCTACAGAAAAGGTGGTTAATTCATACGTTAAAAAGTGGTTAGGGGTTCCACGGTGCCTAAGCAGTGTAGCTCTGTATGGGAAGGGCATACTGCAGCTGCCAATAAATAGTCTGGTAGAGGAATTTAAGTGTGCTAAGGTTAGGACAGAGCTGTTGTTAACAGGGAGCAAGGACAGGATAGTCAGCGGTCTGGCTCCTAACCCGAGCAAAGGGAGAAAGTGGAAACCAAAGGTAGCAGTGCAGGAGGCAGAGGCAGCCCTTAGACATGGAGAGATAATGGGAAATGTCCAGATTGGGCGGGGAGGCTTGGGGCGTACATCAGGGAAGCCAATGTGGAGAAAGGCAGATCAGAAGGAGAAAAGGAGATTGGTTGTGGAGCAGATACGCAGGCAAGAAGAAGCTAGTAGACAGGTAAAAGCTGTGTCACTAGCAAAGCAGGGCCAGTGGTTGAATTGGGAGGGAGTAGAGAGAAAACAGGTTACTTGGAGGGATTTGTGGAGTATGGAGTCTAACAGGCTAAAGTTTTTATTGGGAGCGACGTACGACGTGCTCCCATCGCCAGATAACCTGAGAATCTGGACAGATGGGGATCCGTCATGCACACTCTGTTCAGGTGTAGCCACATTGAGACATATACTATCTGGCTGTAAAGTTAGCTTGGCACAGGGTCGCTATACGTGGCGTCACAACCAAGTATTAAAATGCTTAGCAGCAGGAATTGAGAGTAGGAGGCAGCAGGTAAATGCAGAAGGTAGTCATAAAAAAGGTATCCAGTTTGTGCGGGAGGGTGAGAAAAGTAAGAGAGCCGTAAAGTCAAGGAGTACTACACAGGAAGCAAAGGATTGGCAGATGCTGGTAGATGTGGGTGGAAAGTTGGTGGTCCCTCAAGAAATAGTTACCACTAACTTGAGGCCAGACATAGTCTATTGGTCGACCAGCCGACAGGTAGTGTATTTTATTGAACTCACTGTCCCATGGGAAAGCTCCCTAGAGGAAGCATATGAAAGGAAAAAGCTTAAGTATGAAGAGTTGAGATTGGAAGCAGAGCAGAAAGGATGGAGGGCAAGAGTATTTCCAGTAGAAGTGGGTTGTAGAGGGTTTGTAGGGAGGTCAGTCATTTCATTGCTAGGGGAGCTTGGGGTTGGTGGTAAGAATCTACGTAAAACTGTTAGGGAGATGTCAGAGGAAGCAGCTAGGACTAGTAATTGGATCTGGATGAGAAGGGCGGTCTCTGCCTGGGGTAAGCAGTAGGGTTGCCATGTTCGAATGGGGCGGTGAAGCGTCATTACGTCATTATAGTGTATAGTGATACTGCGTTGTTGCATCACGCAAGAGCCCGCATGCAACGGGGCATTGCGTGATTGCGTCATTATTATTATTATTATAGTGATACTGCGTTGTTGCATCACGCAAGAGCCCGCATGCAACGGGGCATTGCGTGATTGCGTCATTATTATTATTATTATTATTATTATTATTATTATTATTATTATTTTATTTTATTAATGTGGCAGTGGAGGCTGGGATTATTATTATTTTATTTTATTAATGTGGCAGTGGAGGCTGGGAGTGGTTAGCGTGGGTACTGGGTCAGCACAGGACATTAGTAAGGTGGTGGAGATTAGTGCAACCTAGGGCTGTTTGTGCAGAGAAGGATGGGTACCCCAGACCAGCAGATGGCAGTAGTGCGTTTAGTGGGTCAATAGAAACACAGAAGAAGAAAGAGGCTTATAAATGGCAGCCATTACACACATGGGCAGCTTAGAATCAGGCTCTCTGGGATCGTGCGGTGTATTGGGATACAGAGTGGCCAAGTTTCCCGGGGTTTTGCGGTGTATGGAACACGGGATAGCTGAGCATTAGACACCATTAGATTCAAGAGGTGTATACATTTAATGTTAAGTCAGCGGGTAGAATCGGGACCTCTCGCCACTTTAAGCCAGAGATACGGGTCAGTTCTCTGAGGTTCTCTCCTACTGGTAAGTGGCAACAGCCAGTTTACTATTATTATACAACAGTCACCCATAAAAGGATCAATATGTGATTATTACTGTATTACTATAACTGAGCATTAGTCACCATTAGATTCAAGAGGTGTATACACTTAATGTTAAGTAAGTGGGTAGAATCGTCTTTAGAACTAGCATTGGCAGGGTTGTTTGTGTAATGGCATATGCGTTAGTGACTGCAAAGTGATAGTATTTGTGGTAAAATGGTGGTAAAGTGCAAATATTCGATAATAAGTCCTAATTAGTAAGTAAGCAGGTTATTTTGGAAGTAAATTGTGGTGGTAGTTAATTTTGTAAGTAAAACTTTGGAAGTCGTGCAAACAGGTGATAATGAACAGTAGGTAGTAAATTTTGGAAGTAAACTTTGGTTGTAAGTGAATTGAGGAAGTACACTTTGGAAATTTGGGTAGCAGGTAGCTGAACTGGACACACACTAAAGGATTGATCACCTTTAGTGGGGCCGCCTCAGGGGAGGGTGTACAGTGAATAAAGGCCCGAAACACCCGTTGATCCTGAGGTACACTGCTGAGGATGTGTCCCACATAGTGTATGGATAATTGTAATGGCTGTAGTTAGGAAAGCCTGAAGTGTGGTACAATGGGTGCTCTCCCCACATGTGCAAGTGTCTTGTATTTTTATGTATTTATCTAGTTATTTTAATTGTTAAGGAAATGTTGGAGGAAATTGCAAAGGCTTGCCAGTGGTCCTGGATGAGATGCATGTTGTTGGCATGGTGAAAGCCATGGGGGAAAGCGATAGGTAGGTGCTGCTGAGTGGATCATGTAAACGGCCCCAGCAGCCCCAGTCACTGTAACGGTAGCCGGCTGGTTCAGGTTAACCCTTGTTGAGCATCTGTCTGTACGGCTCCAGTTGGCCACCCCCTCAGCTGCTCTGTCCTGTACAGCTCACATGAGGTTGCGTGAATAGCTGTAGTCAGCGGCCAGTTGTGCGTGTTACACCTGGGAGTAGGGTCTAACAGCCTGAACTATTTACTTGATTATAGATAGTGTAGGGGTAGGTGTAATAGCTATAGTTTCTCCCTAAGGTGCTCTTCCTACATGCACAAGTACTTTGTGTTCTTTGTAAACTGTGGTCTAGCATAGCTAGTGACTGCTGTGAACAGGGCAGCTGACAACAAGGGAAAGACTTTGTGACAGACTGGAAAGACAGCTGACAGGAGGGAATAGACCCCACTGGAGCTTATATGGGTTAGCTCCCCAGATAAGCAATGGCAAGTTCATTGAACTGAGCCATGCCCACATTTTGCTACGTCTAATACACGAGATATACCCCTAGAGTCAGCGAGAGCAGGGGTGGAAGATGACTCACAGGCAGGATTCACGGCTTTAGACACTGGAACGGAAATGACTATGAGAAGGTCGAGCGACTTAAGGGAGGATGGGGAGGTGGGGTTTTCCGGTAGAATTGAAAGGGAAGAAGTAAGTAGTGAAAGAGTAATGAGAGAACAATTAGAAAAGAAAGTACAGGTTTGTTCCTGTAGCTGGCAGAAAATTACAACAGTGAGAGGCCTTAAAATCCATCAGGGGAAGAAGGGGTGTGGAGGAAAAGTGGGACAGGGGAACCGCATTGAGCAGTACTTTCTAAGAAGTCTGCGGAGTAAGTCGGCTGAAGTCCAGCGGCAGGTAGAAAACCACAGTTCGCAGGATATCAGAAACCCAGTCTTGGAAGAGAGGGAGGAGGTCAGAGGGACTGAGGGAGAAGGAGAGCCTAGCCAGTCAAAAAGGGAGAAAGCCTGGGAGCAGAAAGCTAGGGTTAGTTGGCCACAGGCGAAAGATAAGATGACTTGGGAGTCCGTAGACAGAGACTTGGCAATGGTGTTAGAAGGATTAAAAGGGACAGCCATGGCAAAGTTGGAAAGGATGGGGGAAGTGATCTATAGTTATGGCTTAGATAGGTTTGGAAGTAGTGTTAGAAGGAAAAGGGAGCCAGCACAACATTGTCAGTCGAGACGCCAGAAAGACATTCGTGAATTGGTGTTAAGAAGGAGGCAGCTAAGAAAACAGTGGAAAAGGGCCACAATTGAGGAGAAAGAAGGTATAGATGCCCTGCAGGAAGAGTTACGATGTAGGTTAGCAACTCTTAGGATAGCTGAGAATCTTAGAAGGAAGAGAAAAGAGAAGGAGCGGGTAAGAACACTGTTTTATAAGGACCCCTTTAAGTTTGTGAAAGGGTTGTTTAACCAGGAAAAGGGAGGGATATTGAGAACCTCAAAAGAGGAAGTAGAGGAGTACTTGAGGAAAACTCATTCAGATCCAGGGAGGGAGGGAGGATTAGGTTTTCCACCTGACATGCCACCTTTGGGTGAGATAGAAAGTCAGATGGATGTTGTGCCACCTAGGTGGAAAGAGGTAGAGGCTGTGGTAAGAAAAGCTAAGGCTTCATCAGCTCCAGGGCCTAATGGGGTGCCATATCGGGTATATAAGAATGCCCCAGGGGTTCTTAGGTTTCTGTGGAAGTTGTTTAAGGTTGTGTGGCATAAGCAGAGCATTCCAACAGCATGGTGCAGGGCAGGGGGTGTGTTGATTCCAAAAGAAAAGGAGTCTGTTAGAATAGACCAGTTTAGAATGATCTCTTTGCTTAATGTGGAGGGGAAAATCTTCTTCAGTATAGTGGCTAAGAGACTTGTGCAATATTTAGAAAAGAATGGGCTAATTGACACAACAGTGCAGAAGGCAGGAATCCCAGGTTTTGCTGGATGCATTGAGCACACTAGTGTAATTTGGCACCAAATTCAGACAGCAAAGCAAGAGGGTAGGGAGCTTCATGTAGTTTTTTTGGACCTAGCTAATGCCTTTGGCTCGGTGCCGCATAGTCTGATTTGGAGTGCTTGTGAATACTTTAGAGTGCCAGTTGAGATTGTGAATATAATGAAGGAATACTTTAAAGATATTAGATTGTGTATAGGTACAGGGGAGTTTGTATCAGACTGGCAGAAGCTAGAAGTAGGCATTATGGCGGGGTGTACGATCTCACCACTTGCTTTTACAATGGCAATGGAAATGGTAATAAGAGCGTCTAAGTGGGTGGTGGGAGGGGAAAGGCGTCGGGAGGGACTGCGTCTCCCGCCAATTAGAGCTTTCATGGATGACATGACTCTGTTAACAACAACGGTGCCATGTACAAAGAGGTTGTTAGAAAGGATAAATACAAATCTGAGGTGGGCGAGGATGAGGATAAAGCCTAGTAAGTCAAGGAGTATCTCAGTCACCAAGGGAAAAGTGGTAGAGCAGAAGTTCACGGTGGAAGGTGAGGAAATCCCATCCATCAGGGTGAGACCAGTGAAAAGCCTGGGGAGGTGGTATAATGCAGACCTGAGTGATCGAGAGCAGGTAGAGCAGCTTAGAAAAGACGTGGTGGAGGGATTGGAAAAAATTGACAGGTCAGGGCTACCAGGAAAGCTGAAATTGTGGTGCATGCAATTTGGACTGTTCCCTAGAGTAATGTGGCCCATGTCAGTGTATGAAGTACCATTATCAAAAGTAGAGAAGCTAGAAAAGGTGGTTAATTCATACGTTAAAAAGTGGTTAGGGGTTCCACGGTGCCTAAGCAGTGTAGCTCTGTATGGGAAGGGCATACTGCAGCTGCCAATAAATAGTCTGGTAGAGGAATTTAAGTGTGCTAAGGTTAGGACAGAGCTGTTGTTAACAGGGAGCAAGGACAGGATAGTCAGCGGTCTGGCTCCTAACCCGAGCAAAGGGAGAAAGTGGAAACCAAAGGTAGCAGTGCAGGAGGCAGAGGCAGCCCTTAGACATGGAGAGATAATGGGAAATGTCCAGATTGGGCGGGGAGGCTTGGGGCGTACATCAGGGAAGCCAATGTGGAGAAAGGCAGATCAGAAGGAGAAAAGGAGATTGGTTGTGGAGCAGATACGCAGGCAAGAAGAAGCTAGTAGACAGGTAAAAGCTGTGTCACTAGCAAAGCAGGGCCAGTGGTTGAATTGGGAGGGAGTAGAGAGAAAACAGGTTACTTGGAGGGATTTGTGGAGTATGGAGTCTAACAGGCTAAAGTTTTTATTGGGAGCGACGTACGACGTGCTCCCATCGCCAGATAACCTGAGAATCTGGACAGATGGGGATCCGTCATGCACACTCTGTTCAGGTGTAGCCACATTGAGACATATACTATCTGGCTGTAAAGTTAGCTTGGCACAGGGTCGCTATACGTGGCGTCACAACCAAGTATTAAAATGCTTAGCAGCAGGAATTGAGAGTAGGAGGCAGCAGGTAAATGCAGAAGGTAGTCATAAAAAAGGTATCCAGTTTGTGCGGGAGGGTGAGAAAAGTAAGAGAGCCGTAAAGTCAAGGAGTACTACACAGGAAGCAAAGGATTGGCAGATGCTGGTAGATGTGGGTGGAAAGTTGGTGGTCCCTCAAGAAATAGTTACCACTAACTTGAGGCCAGACATAGTCTATTGGTCGACCAGCCGACAGGTAGTGTATTTTATTGAACTCACTGTCCCATGGGAAAGCTCCCTAGAGGAAGCATATGAAAGGAAAAAGCTTAAGTATGAAGAGTTGAGATTGGAAGCAGAGCAGAAAGGATGGAGGGCAAGAGTATTTCCAGTAGAAGTGGGTTGTAGAGGGTTTGTAGGGAGGTCAGTCATTTCATTGCTAGGGGAGCTTGGGGTTGGTGGTAAGAATCTACGTAAAACTGTTAGGGAGATGTCAGAGGAAGCAGCTAGGACTAGTAATTGGATCTGGATGAGAAGGGCGGTCTCTACCTGGGGTAAGCAGTAGGGTTGCCATGTTCGAATGGGGCGGTGAAGCGTCATTACGTCATTATAGTGTATAGTGATACTGCGTTGTTGCATCACGCAAGAGCCCGCATGCAACGGGGCATTGCGTGATTGCGTCATTATTATTATTATTATAGTGATACTGCGTTGTTGCATCACGCAAGAGCCCGCATGCAACGGGGCATTGCGTGATTGCGTCATTATTATTATTATTATTATTATTATTATTATTATTATTATTATTATTTTATTTTATTAATGTGGCAGTGGAGGCTGGGATTATTATTATTTTATTTTATTAATGTGGCAGTGGAGGCTGGGAGTGGTTAGCGTGGGTACTGGGTCAGCACAGGACATTAGTAAGGTGGTGGAGATTAGTGCAACCTAGGGCTGTTTGTGCAGAGAAGGATGGGTACCCCAGACCAGCAGATGGCAGTAGTGCGTTTAGTGGGTCAATAGAAACACAGAAGAAGAAAGAGGCTTATAAATGGCAGCCATTACACACATGGGCAGCTTAGAATCAGGCTCTCTGGGATCGTGCGGTGTATTGGGATACAGAGTGGCCAAGTTTCCCGGGGTTTTGCGGTGTATGGAACACGGGATAGCTGAGCATTAGACACCATTAGATTCAAGAGGTGTATACATTTAATGTTAAGTCAGCGGGTAGAATCGGGACCTCTCGCCACTTTAAGCCAGAGATACGGGTCAGTTCTCTGAGGTTCTCTCCTACTGGTAAGTGGCAACAGCCAGTTTACTATTATTATACAACAGTCACCCATAAAAGGATCAATATGTGATTATTACTGTATTACTATAACTGAGCATTAGTCACCATTAGATTTAAGAGGTGTATACACTTAATGTTAAGTAAGTGGGTAGAATCGTCTTTAGAACTAGCATTGGCAGGGTTGTTTGTGTAATGGCATATGCGTTAGTGACTGCAAAGTGATAGTATTTGTGGTAAAATGGTGGTAAAGTGCAAATATTCGATAATAAGTCCTAATTAGTAAGTAAGCAGGTTATTTTGGAAGTAAATTGTGGTGGTAGTTAATTTTGTAAGTAAAACTTTGGAAGTCGTGCAAACAGGTGATAATGAACAGTAGGTAGTAAATTTTGGAAGTAAACTTTGGTTGTAAGTGAATTGAGGAAGTACACTTTGGAAATTTGGGTAGCAGGTAGCTAAACTGTGGACACACACTAAAGGATTGATCACCTTTAGTGGGGCCGCCTCAGGGGAGGGTGTACAGTGAATAAAGGCCCGAAACACCCGTTGATCCTGAGGTACACTGCTGAGGATGTGTCCCACATAGTGTATGGATAATTGTAATGGCTGTAGTTAGGAAAGCCTGAAGTGTGGTACAATGGGTGCTCTCCCCACATGTGCAAGTGTCTTGTATTTTTATGTATTTATCTAGTTATTTTAATTGTTAAGGAAATGTTGGAGGAAATTGCAAAGGCTTGCCAGTGGTCCTGGATGAGATGCATGTTGTTGGCATGGTGAAAGCCATGGGGGAAAGCGATAGGTAGGTGCTGCTGAGTGGATCATGTAAACGGCCCCAGCAGCCCCAGTCACTGTAACGGTAGCCGGCTGGTTCAGGTTAACCCTTGTTGAGCATCTGTCTGTACGGCTCCAGTTGGCCACCCCCTCAGCTGCTCTGTCCTGTACAGCTCACATGAGGTTGCGTGAATAGCTGTAGTCAGCGGCCAGTTGTGCGTGTTACACCTGGGAGTAGGGTCTAACAGCCTGAACTATTTACTTGATTATAGATAGTGTAGGGGTAGGTGTAATAGCTATAGTTTCTCCCTAAGGTGCTCTTCCTACATGCACAAGTACTTTGTGTTCTTTGTAAACAGTATTTCTGCATGTAAGTGTAAGTGGGTGCAAAACAAGAAATGTTCATGTTGAGAGTATGCGGAGTATGAGAATATGCAGCACCATCTGACTCATCTGATTTCACCAAGTAATTATTGTTCAGGATTCACACAGCACTTCAGTTTCCATCAAACACTAGTGCCTACAGCTTGAAAATGTGTGTAGAATCTGTGCAGAAATGGAATGCCAGTGCCAGTGCTGCTTAGAAATAGGAAGGCATTTCCCCTTAACGTTGTCCTTGATCCACTAACAGTAGTTACTTTGTGAAATCAGACTGCATGTGTTCATGTGTTAGTGTTTGCCCCCTGTGAAGCCCAGACCCTCCCAACACATTGGATGTGAGAAGCAGTTGGGTGAATGACTCTCTGTGTTGGTCTGCAGATACTGATCCTGAACTCCCAGTCAGAAGAGCAGACAGTAAGGGGTTCCTGCCACCAAGCAGTAAGTCATTCCAGAGCAGAGTGCTTCCTAAAGTCCACTATCATCTCTACACTTTTCCAGCATTAAGCAGCAGATTGTTTGCAGTGGGGGGAGCGGTGCTCAGAGGCCTGCCTGCCCAGCCTCACACGCTGCTTCCTTTCAGACAAGTGTGTCCTTCTGCAGGTGGAGTCAGCACATTCAGCTCGGAGATCAACACCCTCCTGCCCAACTAATGTGCTTTTCAAGCAGAGTTTGGGAGGAGCTCATAGGGATGATTGACAGCAATGAACTCACCTGTGTCCCACCTTCCTTTGTAACCTGCCTGCTGTTTGACATGTCTACACACTGGCATTGAGAATTAGGCCTCTGCCTCCCCCTCCTCCCCCATTTCACTAGTGGCTCTACACTCTCATTCCCCTTCTAGACATAGGGGGTGCAAGCAGACATCACTCTCCAGTGATTATCTCCACTAAAGGCATTCCCTGACCAAGGCCCACTACCAAGCCAAACATGTACTTTCAGACAGCAAGCATAGCTATGGGCCAACTAGTGAAATCAGGGGGTTAGATGGGGAGTCCTGCTTCCTAGAGCTGAATTATTCCAGAGCAAAGATACTACCAACAACGGTAGTGGCTAACAAGTTAGCATCTATGCTTTTGGGAAACGCACCCCTGATTTCTTCATGCAAATTATTCCAGAGCAGAGGTGCCCTGACACTAAATGGCCTATCCCCTTAAGTCTTGTAGAGCTTTAGTAATCAGTAAAAGTCATCAGAAGGATGTGAGGCTAAAACAGGAGTGACGTGATCACACTTCTTTGTCCTAGTAAGAAGCCTGGCAGCTGCATTCTGAACAGCTTGAAGGCGTTTGATAGATTTGTGATTGAGACAAGTAAAAAGGCCATTGCAGTAATCAATCCCCAATCCACAAAGGGACCTACAGAGTGCATCCCCATCTTTAGCTGTCTGTTCCACAGGAGATGCTGCCCTGTAAGATTTCTAAAGCTGGAGACTCCTAGTGTCACTTTGTCATGTGATCTCTGATCTCTGATTGAATGTGGAGCATATTGTGGTGTTCATGCACTTATTTAGGCCAATGTGATGTTTTCTGTCTCAGTGTCTGATGGCCAGGCTCTTATTACTGAACCAGTGACCAGAGAGGACTTCTTACACTGTGAGTTGGACAGATGCAGTTCCGCACACACACACAGACACACACACACACATACACAGACACACACACACACATACACACACACGCTGACATATTCATACAATGTACTGTACAAAAACAACAACATACACTCACACACACTCACAGAAACACACACACACACACACACACACACACACACACACACAAACTAGCACACATACACACTGACACACACATTTTCACATGCCCAAACACATACATATGCACATGCCCACAAACACACACACACACACACACACGAGAACATACCCACACAGACGTGCATTTCTACACAGCCCATTAACACACACAGACAGACACACACTCACATATTTACATGCCCAGAAACACACACACATCTTAACATGTCCACACACACATGCATTTCTGCACATGCCCACAGACACACACACAAACACACACACACACACACACACACACACACACACACACACACACACACACACACACACACACACACACACACACAGACACACACACACACACACACACACACACACACACACACACACACACACACACGAACACACTTAACCATAAACACAAACATAAGCAGAAACCACACACACACAGATGTACGTTTTGTGCATGCTCACAAACAAATACACACACGTGACCATGCCTGTTCACACACACATGTACATTTCTGTACATGCTCACAAATGCACACACACACACACACACACACACACACACACACACAAGCACATAGACACACACAAGCACACGCAGTACAGCACACAAAAAACACAACACACACACACACACACACACACACACACACACACACACACACACACTGTACAACTCACACAAAGACAGAGAAAGAGAGAGAACACACACACATAAATAACCACATACACGCATATAGTAAACACTCACAGATGCACACACACACACAGAAATATGTGACCGGCCACAGCAAAACCGGTCACAAGTCGGCCAGAGCGAAAAGGAGAAAATCGCGTTTGAAGTTTTTTTTTTTTTCAAAATTTGTGATTTTCGTTTTTTTGCTAAATGTGAGAGTTAAGATCATGAAGAAGCCATTCCATGTTGCAGATAACAGTATTAGTTGCTTTAAAAGCATACATTTTGTCTTTAAAGTTGGCAAGTTTTCAGGAAAGAATCTCGTCTTCCTTGGGGCGTGGGTATATTACCATACTGGCGATACTGGCCATTCACGTGACGATTACAGTGCTCTTTGTTTGTGTTTCCGCCAATCAGCTGTGTGCTAGAAGCAAACCTCGTGGCTACTTAAGCTGTGTAACTTCGACTGTAAATGCTACATAAGAAGGGAGAACTCTCTCCTTGGGATGTTCACATAGTCGAAAACTTTCTCCAGAGTGTACAGAATGCAATCGGATCGTCTAGCTGCCGAAAGAGAGTAAAGTACTAAGAGAGAGTGTTGACGGAGGGGAGGGGGAAGTCAAGACTCGTTTTATTGAAATTCGAATGGGACCTGTGTGTAGGGTGACCAGATTTCCAGAGTCTAAAACCGGGACACTATGTGTGACGTCATGCGCGTTCACATTCTCTTAGGCATTGTCGTGTAGTAGTCTAGTCTGCTATCGAAGAAAACCGTTAAAACACGGCCGCTGTATACTGCAAGATACATTGTAACATTGACTGCGAAGATTTCGCAGAACGCACCTACAATTGTCACTCACACACCAGTGTTGGGCAAGCTACTTGTAAAATGTAGTGAGCTAAGCTATCAGCTACTCAACCATAAATTAAGCTTCACTACACTAAAGCTACCACTATTACAAATGTAGTGAGCTAAGCTACAAAAATGTGGGGAAAAGTAGTTTACTACATGAGAAGCTACATTGTACCGACATAATGTCCCAGGGATAGTTTATAAGACTAGGAACATTTGTATGGAATAAAATGGTTATAGTTTCTTTAGGAGCCTAGATGCTTATGTCCAAAGTGACTTACAGCACAGGACAGAAACAAAAAAAGACAGGCCTACTTTGTTGTCTGTGTTGTGCATGTGCGTATGTGCCATAGACTGTGCACTGTGTAAGTGTAGGCCCAGCTGTTTTTTTTATTTAGGCTATTATTTATTTATTTTCAAACCTCACTTTCAACATTTCTTGAGATGGTAGTATTTGCTTATGCTGTATTATTTTCATATCCACCTTAGTTTTTTTACCATCCCAAAGAAAATATGTAGGAAGGCTAAAAGACAAGTAAAACTGACCACCAGCAAATACTAAATGACTTGCCATATTATTTTCTGTGTATTATTGTACACAAATATGCAATAATGCCACTTGGAAAGTGAAAGCAAAGAGGCGGATATCCCTGGCTTCAGAAAATACTGCCATGAATTCAGACAAATATGAATGATTGGGTTGTGTTAGAATCAGCTGGCTGATAGAAATAGCCTAAGTGGTGGAGGTGAACAATCGTCTGCAGTAGCCTACTTGTCACCTTCACACACACTGCATTTGAGCAACAAACTACTAAAAAAAACAGTCACTTTGTGTGTCGAGTGTAAATTGCAACCCAGATCCAACAAAAACAGGACAAATAAGCTTACCGATCAATTAATTCAACATGTTATAACCTACGTGCAATATGAACTACGAGCCTGCTGAGTGGCACGGTGCCATCTGAACTCGCCCGTTTCCAAAGACAGCATAACGATGCACTTTGAGAAATGTTTGTCATCTCATTTATTGTTTTCCTTTTCCTAAGACATTTATGCAAGTATCAACTGCATTAGTCTCCTCTTGGAAGCTTTAAAATCCTCGCGTTGTTGTAGCCATTTCCATATCGAAGTGTTGGTCGCCAATAGTTCAAGCAAGTTATCTAGCGGGACCTCTATGTGGATATTATCCGATGTGAGTGATCACGTCGCCGGCCAGCTTACCGTGGCAGCCTGGCTCCCACACGAGTGGGAGCAGCTTGCCCATGATGTTTAACAGACATTCACTTTATTGTGCTCAAAACCATATTGTGATGCAGGTAACTGCTGTTTTCCTCAGGCATGCCCTGAAATGTGTAGCTTTTGTGGACGCTACGTCTCTACTTGACAAAAAAATAGCTTAACTACAGGGACGTTACTCCATAAATAAAGTAGTGACGCTAAGGCCAAGCTACTGGGAAATGTAGTTAAACTAGCTTCACTACAAGTAGCGGCGCTACTGCCCATCACTGTCACACACACACACTGACTCTGAATTACTGGAAACTTCATTAGGCTTTAATTTAACAGTTTTGTATATACTATCACTGTAATTTGGGCAGCTTGATGTGGTGTTGGGTGAAAACCGGGACATTTTTGCGTCCCGACTGGCTTTTGTCGGGACTCGGGACACGCGACTAAAAATCGGGACTGTCCCGGTAAAACCGGGACGTCTGGTCACCCTACCTGTGTGGATTTTAACTAATAAATTGGGCCTTACGTCTTTCTGGAGTTGTTGATGATTTTTGGAACCATGTGTCATAATCCGCAACTGTTTCTGATTATTTCAAGCCTAATAGTCTAAGTTGTTACTGATTGGATGTTGAGAAATGTAGCTTTACTTCAGGTCAGGCAGTAACACTATGTTGTTGATAGCGCGCTAACGCTAGCGAACTACGCTAACGTAATGGTTTAAATTGAAAGTTGTCACTTTACTCACCAACACCCACCTAGATACTGTTACTGATATTAGCTCAAATGGACAAATTAATATAAAGGTATAAGGTTACAGCAATGTGTTAAATTCAAGGTGAGTGAAGTTAGCATTTAGCACATTGGTGTTGTCATAATACTATTGACTTAAATGAGCTAGTTCGTTAGCTTGCTAGCTCGCTGTACAGACAGACTAGGGGTTTGTTGGCATCAGTTTCGATTTGTGATGGGCGATTAATTTGAATAATGCCCGAAATGACTGGTGGTAATGACTAAATATTTACTGCAGTATACAACAGTAATACTGTTGTAAAAACTGCAGCTTTGATACTGCAATACAGATAGCTACTGCAGCGCTAGTTGCTAAATCATTAGCA
>CM050217.1:31487500-31522500 GCA_027475355.1 Coilia nasus
CAGTAGAATGTTGGTAAAAATAATGTTAAAGTATCCCTGGTTACTGTAGAATGTTGGTCTTGGTTACTGTAGAATGTTGGTCTTTGTTGCAGTAGAATGTTGGTAACAATAATATTAAAGTATCCCTGGTTACTGTAGATTGTTTGACTTTGTTGCAGTAGAATGTTGGTAACAATAATGTTAAAGTATCCCTGGTTACTGTAGAATGTTGGCCTTGGTTACTGTAGAATGTTGGTCTTTGTTGCAGTAGAATGTTGGTAACAATAATGTTAAAGTATCCCTGGTTACTGTAGAATGTTGGACTTTGTTGCAGTAGAATGTTGGTAACAATAATGTTAACGTATCCCTGGTTACTGTAGAATGTTGGTCTTGGTTATTGTAGAATGTTGGTCTTTGTTGCAGTATAATGTTGGTAACAATAATGTTGAAGTACCCCTGGTTACTGTAGAATGTTGGTCTTGGTTACTGTAGAATGTTGGTCTTTGTTGCAGTAGAATGTTGGTAACAATAATGTTAAACTATCCCTGGTAACTTTAGAATGTTGGTCTTGGTTATTGTAGAATGTTGGTCTTGGTTTCTGTAGAATGTTGGTCTTTGTTGCAGTAGAATGTTGGTAACAATAATGTTAAAGTATCCCTGGTTACTGTAGAATGTTGGTCTTGGTTACTGTAGAATGCTGGTCTTTGTTGCAGGAGAATGTTGGTAACAATAATGTTAAAGTATCCCTGGTTTCTGTAGAATGTTGGTCTTGGTTACTGTAGAATGTTGGTCTTTGTTGCAGTAGAATGTTGGTAACAATAATCAACAATAATCTATTGTAGAATGTTGGTCTTGGTTACTGTAGAATGTTGGTCTTTGTTGCAGTAGAATGTTGGTAACAATAATGTTAAAGTATCCCTGGTTACTGTAGAATTTTGGTCTTGGTTAATGTAGAATGTTGGTCTTTGTTGCAGTAGAATGTTGGTAACAATAATGTTAAAGTATCCCTGGTTACTGTAGAATGTTGGACTTTGTTGCAGTAGAATGTTGGTAACAATAATGTTAAGGTATCCCTGGTTACTGTAGAATGTTGGTCTTGGTAACTGTAGAATGTTGGTCTTTGTTGCAGTAGAATGTTGGTAACAATAATGTTAAAGTATCCCTGGTTACTGTAGAATGTTGGACTTTGTTGCAGGAGAATGTTGGTAACAATAATGTTAAAGTATCCCTGGTTACTGTAGAATGTTGGTCTTGGTTACTGTAGAATGTTGGTCTTTGTTGCAGTAGAATGTTGGTAACAATCATGTTAAAGTATCCCTGGTTACTGTAGAATGTTGGACTTTGTTGCAGTAGAATGTTGGTAACAATAATGTTAACGTATCCCTGGTTACTGTAGAATGTTGGTCTTTGTTGCAGTATAATGTTGGTAACAATAATGTTAAAGTACCCCTGGTTACTGTAGAATGTTGGTCTTGGTTACTGTAGAATGTTGGTCTTTGTTGCAGTAGAATGTTGGTAACAATAATGTTAAACTATCCCTGGTAACTTTAGAATGTTGGTCTTGGTTATTGTAGAATGTTGGTCTTGGTTTCTGTAGAATGTTGGTCTTTGTTGCAGTAGAATGTTGGTAACAATAATGTTAAAGTATCCCTGGTTACTTTAGGATGTTGGTGTTGGTTACTGTAGAATGTTGGTCTTTGTTGCAGTAGAATGTTGGTAACAATAATCAACAATAATCTATTGTAGAATGTTGGTCTTGGTTACTGTAGAATGTTGGTCTTTGTTGCAATAGAATGTTGGTAACAATAATGTTAAAGTATCCCTGGTTACTGTAGAATGTTGGTCTTGGTTACTGTAGAATGTTGGTCTTTGTTGCAGTAGAATGTTGGTAACAATAATGTTAAACTATCCCTGGTAACTTTAGAATGTTGGTCTTGGTTATTGTAGAATGTTGGTCTTGGTTTCTGTAGAATGTTGGTCTTTGTTGCAGTAGAATGTTGGTAACAATAATGTTAAAGTATCCCTGGTTACTGTAGAATGTTGGTCTTGGTTAATGTAGAATGTTGGTCTTTGTTGCAGTAGAATGTTGGTAACAATAATGTTAAAGTATCCCTGGTTACTGTAGAATGTTGGACTTTGTTGCAGTAGAATGTTGGTAACAATAATGTTAAAGTATCCTTGGTTACTGTAGAATGTTGGTCTTTGTTGCAGTAGAATGTTGGTAACAATAATGTTAAAGTATCCTTGGTTACTGTAGAATGTTGGACTTCGTTGCAGTAGAATGTTGGTAACAATAATGTTAAAGTATCCCTGGTTACTGTAGAATGTTGGTCTTGGTTACTGTAGAATTTTTGTCTTTGTTGCAGTAGAATGTTGGTAACAATAATGTTAAAGTATGCCTGGTTACTGTAGAATGTTGGTCTTGGTTACTGTAGAATGTTGGTCTTTGTTGCAGTAGAATGTTGGTAACAATAATGTTAAAGTATCCCTGGTAACTTTAGAATGTTGGTCTTGGTTATTGTAGAATGTTGGTCTTGGTTACTGTAGAATGTTGGTCTTGGTTACTGTAGAATGTTGGTCTTTGTTGCAGTAGAATGTTGGTAACAATAATGTTAAAGTATCCCTGGTTACTGTAGAATGTTGGTCTTGGTTACTGTAGAATGTTGGTCTTTGTTGCAGTAGAATGTTGGTAACAATAATGTTAAAGTATCCCTGGTTTCTGTAGAATGTTGGTCTTGGTAACTGTAGAATGTTGGTCTTTGTTGCAGTAGAATGTTGGTAACAATAATCAACAATAATCTATTGTAGAATGTTGGTCTTGGTTACTGTAGAATGTTGGTCTTTGTTGCAATAGAATGTTGGTAACAATAATGTTAAAGTATCCCTGGTTACTGTAGAATGTTGGTCTTGGTTATTGTAGAATGTTGGTCTTGGTTACTGTAGAATGTTGGTCTTTGTTGCAGTAGAATGTTGGTAACAATCATGTTAAAGTATCCCTGGTTACTGTAGAATGTTGGTCTTGGTTACTGTAGAATGTTGGTAACAATAATCAACAATAATCTACTGTAGAATGGTGGTAACAGTATCCAGTTCAGTTCAGCTTAGAATGCAATGAAATCCTCTTCACATGCTTGAATGATGAACAGCTATCCATCAGTATATATAATAGTGATACAGTCACTTATTGCTTTAAAAGTGTAAAAGTAAAAAAAAACTTGTTTAGTTCATACTTGATTTAACAATTACTGACTATTTTTGTTAGAGTGTATAGGATGTTTTTTACTATATCAAGCTATAGCCTGTATACATATGTTATGATTTGATTGTCCTTTCACATGTAATGCCATATAATGCTTTTTGTTATTTTTCATTAAGTATTTCTGTTTATAATGTGTCTGCTAAATACTATACAGTAACTGTAACTGTAAATAGCGGGGGGATTAGTGTATGATATTTACTCTGTGGAGTGCTAAAGAGTCTTCTAGCACAGGGCTAGAAAGTGTCTGTAAACCTTGCTGTGCCTGTACAGATAGTCCTGAGGCGTTTGCCAGAGGGCAGTAAGGTGAAGAGTACTCGGGAAGGGTGACTAGAGTCTTTCATGATGCACTTTGTGTTCCTGTGGCAGCGTGTGATGTACACGTCCTGTATTGCAGGGAGCTGTGCTCCTATCATCTGTAGTGCACTTTGAAGCCCCTTTGTAGTGCTTTCTTCTTCTCTTCTCTTCTCTTCTCTTCTCTTCTCTTCTCTTCTCTTCTCTTCTCTTCTCTTCTCTTCTCTTCTCTTCACTGCAGCTGCAGTTCATAGCAGGATGGAATGCACCCTGTTAGGATGGACACAGCACACCTGTAGAAACTGCTGAGGACTGTAGTGGACATTGGGGCTGTCCGCAGATGCCTGAGGAAGTCAAGGCGTTGATGGGCTTTTCTGGGGACAGCTGTTGCATGCTCTGTCCACTTGAGGTCATCACTGAGGGTGACCCTGAGGAATTGAAAGGTGCTGACTCTCTCCACAGCATCCTCATCCATGTCAATGGGGGAGTGGGCTGCATCCTGTCTGAAGTCAACCACCATCTCTGGAGTGCTAAAAGAGCTTCAGTCTCAGATGTTCCTTTCTTTCCAGTCTTCATGAAACTTTCCCCAGTTTTCCCACTTCCTTGCTAGTAGAAGGTGCTGAAGTGTGAGGCGTGAAAAGATGAGGATGCGTTATTGTTTCTCCATCTTGAAGAGTGGCTTTATTGGCACAGCTGTAAACATAACGTGATATTTATATTAATCAAATGAAAAAGATTTGTCATGTTTGTGTGGGCATCTGTGTTTTCTGTGTTGGTGGCTACCTGTGCTGACAATCAGTGTGGGGATCATGTGATCTGCATTGTGTGGCTGCTTGTCTGGAGTCACATGACAGACTAGGAAGTTCTAAAAGTTTGGCCTGTGGAGTTTACACTCTCTTTCTGCTGCCATTTGCCACTGTGACCAGCCTTCCCTGTCATGCAGGGTGACTGCTAGAACACTGTGTTCCACTCTTCATGAGCTTTTGGGCTACAGTCACTCTGGTAACTTGTTTCATGTGATTTTTTTTAAAATTGTTTTATACAGGTATTTGAAATGTATTGATTATGTATCTGTAGCACTTGGAATGCAATGCTATGTTTGTTGTATGTATGTGTTATTTCTGTTTAAAGGGACCAGGCCAGCCACTGTTTTATTGTTCCTTTGTTTTGTTTGTCCTTTGGCTTTGTGCTGTGTTTGTCTTTTGTGTAGTGTAGCCTTGCATGGTAGTTGTAACCAAGCCAGCACTGTGGTTATTTTGTATTGGGAGCTGGCTGTTGTCCTCTTTTTGTCCCTGCATAGGTTCTCTGTACAAGGCCGGACCTGCACTTGGCTACTGCTCCTTTCAGTTGGGGGCACTGAGGGGACATTTTCTTGCTGTGCACTGGTAACATGCAACACGCTGCAATCATTGACTGTATGGACATAACGGGCCCATTCATTTCCGTTCTATAAAAATGAAGCAACCGCAACTGTCAATTTTGGGAGGTATAACGCAGTCTCAGTTCTTGGGCCACAACCGCATTCAGAAACGGACATGACGTACGTATTAACTGCATGTGATTGGTCGACGAAACACTACTACAAGCGTTTCCGCTTTTTTAACTCACCCGCGCTTTTCTTATGTCGAGGTAGGTTGCTGTCTTTTTGCTTATTTCTGACAGGCTGTGATTTAATAACGAAAAGCCGTATTAATGGCTAATATTGGAAATATTCAACAAGGCAACGCTTCTCGCTATGCAAACGTACTCCAAATTTGTGAAAGTTATTAATAAGCAGAAAACGACCAGTTTTCCCATGCTTCTGCGATGATGCACATTGCTAGCACATGCATCCCAACCTGCACAAACTCATTTAAGGAATGTCAACAACCCCGTCGCCCCGCGAAAGAAAAAAAAAGTTTGCCAAAAGCATAGTGAGACAGACGAATCGTCTATTACGTCTGCAGAAATACTACACGGGACCGTCACTGTCACTTTACCCCCACCCCGCCTTTCCCAGTGACGGTGTTTTATATTACCTGCGGGCGACCGGGAGTAGCTTTTCAAATGCGGGAGACTTGGGGTGTCTGTGGACCTGTAAATGAGTGTGTGTAAAAGTGAGGGACACAGAGGAAACCTTTAGATCATGTATTGTACATGTATTGCACATGTCTTTTGTACTGTAATTTTATTTTATTTTTGCTTTCCAGATTTGCTTAATACTTCTACGCCTACTTACATACATACATATACTACATTACATTACATTACATTTCATTACATTACATTACATACATACACACACACACACACAGCAACAACAGCTCTTTTAAGTGCTCTCTCTCTCTCGCTCTCTCGCTCGCTCTCTCTCTCTCTCTCTCTCTCTGTTTGTCTGTTTGTTTGTTTGTTTGTTTGTTGTCTATGGTACGTACACTCAAGAACTATTAATTTGACAAAAAACGATCAATTATATACACACAGTGCACACAGTTAAAATTTCACTGTATTTGTCATTTCTCTTTCCCAGATCATGGCGCAGAGCAGTGCAGAAGGTAAGTCTACTTGTGGACTTGTGGAATTTCAATACAGTGTGTTTTGGACAGGGATTGTAGTGGTATTAGTAGTTGTCTCCCAAAATATGCTTACATTCATACTTAATGGTCTTTATTGGGTAGTTCATGCCTTGCTTAAGTTGTCTGTTTTCTTAGCCTGTTATTCCTTCCTGTTCTGAAACAGTAGAAAATATTGTAAGGCTACACATGTCTACACATATGAACTGTAGTTACATTTAATTGTGGTTGTTCTTAAATCTTTCTATGCTGCTATGTGTCTTTGTAGGACGAAACAGGAGAGCCAGTGTGGCACGGAGCCTGGACGGATATGATCTGAACAGGTTTCCAACTCTAAAACGCAAGAAATCTGTGAGTATCTTCTGTTTAATCACAAAATATCTGTAATTCTTGACAGGAGAAGGTTTAAAGAATGATAAGGATCTTGTTTATAGGTGTTTATCAAATGTAAGAAAAATGTTTATCAAATGTAAGCTGTGTAAACTCTATTCTACTGTACTCTAAGTTGCCTATGTATTTATAATACAATTTAAAAACATATATTTTTAATAAGGACCACAAAAAGACATCTGTCCCAGGTGCCTCAGGACAGAGGAGGGTGCCTCAGGACAGAGGAATGACGATGAATGATGATCCCCAGGAGGGAACATCAGGTGGTGTGGTTGAACCACAAGAAGAAGGCGTGGTAAGGGAATAGCTCTGTCAGATTATTTGAAATTAGCCCTTTCAAAATTATTTGTATTAGTTTTTTATACTAAACTCTTAGAAGTATTAACAGCAGCTCTGCATTTGGGACATGCATGATGGCATACAGCTCCCACGTTTTTTTTGTTTTTTTTTTGCCTTCAGGTGATGCCTTCTGAATGTGCAAGATCCTTTGTGCTGACGAATGAATTGTTAACAATTAATCGTGCTGACGGATTAATAATTAACTTTTTGTATGTGGTGTCTTTACAGCCTTTACTCTTTACAGAGAGTGACCGTTATCAGTCCCTTCTGTTACACACTGAGCGGGTCCTTGTTTTGGATCGCGGGACCGTGTTTGTGTTGAATAGTTTTAACACTAACACTAAGTGTTTAGATGTAAGTAGCTACTCGTTTATGTTACCCTTTCCTAATCCCACTTTTTTTCTAACCAAATCAACGAACAGCCTATGTGCTTTTATGTTCAGTTATTAGCACACATGCTCATCTAGATTGGTGTTATTCTATGCCTGGTAATGCTCTTCACTTCCCAGTTAATACGTAACTACCCATCATGAACAGGAAAAGAAACTGGTGATCATAAAGAGGACACCTGTCAAGAATGTTGGAGGGGACAGGCATTTTTATACACCTGCTCCTGCAATGTCCAGCAAGGGAGACTGGTCCAAGCACTGGCAAAGAACCTTCGCCAGGTGTTTAATTGTAAAAATGTTAGACAGGTCCTTCAGCTGTATCAAGAGATGGTACTGGTGCTGCAATTAAGGCTTTAAGGCTATGTGTTTTCACATTTCATATAAAACTTCATAAGTGAAGTTTATCAAGTTATTTCCATGAACTGACATTTTGGGGTTACACTGGGTTTGACCTTACTATTATGTCAGTGATTTTACCTCGCAGTTTTCTTTGGCAAGGTAAGTAATATAAAGAGGAATGAAGGTACAGTTGCATGCTTTCCTTTTAAAAACAAACTGGACAAATATGCAAAACATCTTTCATTACCTATTGATCAATCATTAATGAACAATAACAAATAAAATAATGGATATATGCAAAACAGGTGTGTCTGTAATTCCACTTTACTGCAATACAGATAAAATACATCTTTGAAAACAAAAAGAAGTTTTCCATTTTTTATTTGATTGTGTTCTGATTTTCTTCCATTTTAAATATGAAATCTCTGCTTGTTGGCCAAAGTGTTATGTTTGCAAGTCTAAAGGTTTTGCACCTCTAAATCTTTCATGCATCAAAATGTTCTCTTAGCAAGTTCAAGGGGGAATTTACTCCTGGGTCAAATCTGTTTGTGAGTCAAAGTTTGGAACCTCAAAAACCTGCAAGTTGAAATTAACATGATGGGCAGGATCTCAAAGAGGAGAAAGGGTGGATTTCTATTGGCCTGCCTGGCCCTCCTGACCAACCCTTCTACTGCCTATGTGCCATGTGGAAGGTCTAAGTTTAAACGTGCTGAGTTTCTGTAGGTAGCTAGCTGTAGGTAAAGTCTCTAGTATAAGCCCAGTAAATAAGGTGAATTGGTGCACCATCTTGCCTGGGCAAAAGAGACACCCACTGTGTATGTGTCACTGACAATGGAAACATTTATATTCAAAATCTTTACAATACAGCGTATGATCTTGCTGTTTAGGAATTTTAACCTATTTACTTAGAGCAACTTACCTTCCAATTTCCCACCAACTACCACAGCAGGTGGGAGGGCCAGTCAGGCAGCAGCCCTACTGTCAATCTGAGCCAATAGCCCCTTGTTTCAGGAGTATAGGAACAGAGAATGACATGATTGAATTGTCCTCTAGGCTATCTTCAGGTGGAATTGCAGACTGACCCTTTAAATTTCCCTCTAATACTGACAACCGATATCTCTTTATCAACAGTTTTTAGTGTACCATAATTTCCCTATAGAAAGAGTAAAAATAATTAATTAAATCCATGCATGATCATTTTAAATAATCACATAACAACCAATAATACCAACTCACTAACCAAGTAGCCAACTAATCATCTAACCAACTCTTTTTCTAATTGAGAAGGCATGACTTAATTACTACTAATTCAATATAATCGATTAATTTAACCTAATTCAACTTTATTGTTACCGCTGTAATATTCCCACTTAAATTTGTTTGCTTAACCTAGCTTTTGTGTCTTCATCTGTCATTCTGTCACATTCTCATCATCCTTTATGCTTACATAGACCTAAACACAGTCTTTTCTTCTTTTTTTGCTGTCCTGTTTCTTAGCCATCCTATTTTTGTCACCTTTCATTTTACTGTGCTGTCATCCCGCTTCATTCATTCATTCTATCTTAGTCACTTATCTTGTTTCTCAACAGTTTCACAAAACCATTTTCTTGTATAGTTTTTCAGCTGTCTATTCAAACGATAGTATTCTGTTTTACTGTCCTGCTTTCTTCTGTTGTCCTCATTTTCTGGGGTGGTTCCCAAGGTCTTTGAGGACTGTGTGTATGTTTATGTTTAGTTTTATATTCTATACTGAAGTCATACTGTCATCTTATCATTCATTTCTTGTTTCTTCTTCATGTGTGAACTGTCCTGAACATTAATATTTCCTCCCCTAGAAAGGACAATCAGCACGGTACCAACTACTTTTCCTACTGCTTTAACTCTGTAGTAGCATTGGAGCTGTGGTGGTGGTTGTGGTGTTTAAATTTTTAATTAGTATTTACTTAAATACAATCTTTTTTTTTCTTTTTTGCTGTTTCTTAGCCGTCCTATTTTTGTCACCTTTCACTTTTTGTGTTGTGTTGTCATCCCGCTTTCTGTTTCCCTCATCACACTCATGCTGTATTAGTCACTTATCTTGTTTACCCTCTGTGTTCTCATCATTATTACTATGTATGTGTAGTATTTCACAGTTTCACAAAACTGTTTTCTTGTATAGTTTGTATAGTCTTGTATAGTTTTTCAGCTTTCAGTTAAAGGAATATATTAAAGGAACACACCAACCTATCTTGTTGTCATCATTGTCATTATGTATTACTATGTATAGACTCAATTTCATCTGGGGGTGGCGTATTCCATTCAAACAATGGTATTCTCTTCAACATTAATATTTTACTATCAATTCAATTAGTATTTCAGTGAATGGGTTTGTAGCTGTGTTTTAGTAGAAATACTGTGGATTTAGGAGCATCATCCATTCTTTGCTGCTGTCCTATGTTTTAATAAAAAACATTTATCAATAGGTGTAGTTATTCTTACTTGTGAAATTAGTGCAACATGGCAGATGTTTTGACGTCAGCGTTATAACACACAACAAATATGTAAACTACATTCAACGTCCTCATTCAACCATCATTTACGTTATTTATTTCAATAATGTATGTAAACATCTGAAATAAAATATACATCATTTGGTAGAACTGTATGTGTATGTATGTTTATGTACATGCTTCACATGCTTCACTTGACATAAATAGCCTATTGCTTCAAAGTAAGTAAAGATGTTCATGTAGAGGTATGCTTTTCAAAGTGTTTGGCACGGGTATGGTCACAATTACCCTTTTTAATGCAAATGGAATTCAGTTGTTCAATTTCAGATTAACTGTGATGTAATGAAAGATGTAATAAAACATCAAAATCAATTAACTCTGACCAAAATGGGACTTTCACTTTTCTCTTGTGGTAAGGAGCAAAGCTCAGTGGTGATGCCCTAGCTATCCCTACTTATCATCCTGTCCCTTCCGCTGGATTTCATTTTAATTCCCCTTCACCATCACACCGCACCAATGTTGGCCAACAACAAACAGAATATGATCAGAAATTCATGCTGGCTACTATCCAAGGAAAAAAACATAATACTTCCAAAACTTAAGTACATACATAATGACAAACAAATAAATTCTGCTCTTATTGATAGTCTATAGCCTTATATAGTCTATATATAGATATAGTCTTTTGTTCATACATTAAATATAGGCCTACTTCAAATAAAGTCAAGTGATTGCTTATAAGTGCCATTATTTAAAAATATGAAATGGTATGTTGATATGATGAAAAGGAATGGTCTTAGAAATAAGGCTTAATTTCATAGAACAGATTGTCACAAATGGATTTGCACACAAGTGCAAAACATTCATTACATTACATTGAGCTGATTAAGCTATTCACTTTTACCTTTCTACAGACCACAATTATGCCTGTCCATTTCCTGAAGATGTATGATGTCAGTAACATACAATCACTATGTTTTACATCTTCAATCATAAACAGAGTTCCTAACTTCAATCCATCACCCTTTTCTTTTTTCCATTCATTTAGCCAGCAGTACTGCAGGTATCATTTGCACCAACTTTTTTTGTGGTGCGAATGGAGAACAATTCCTATGGAATTGTGAGGGTGCATGCTGGGGCTATGAGGTGTCACATGTGCACCAGAAGTCCCACCCAGTGTGGCCACATTAAATTCCTCCAAGAGTACATAAAAAGAGCAGGAGATGGATTAGCAGAAGTGGAGGAGCAGCCTTCCCTGATGTCAGGAAGAAGGCCCACTCTACACAAATTATTCCATTTCATATTCCAGACAACAAAAGGGTACCTGCATGTCATACATTTTCAGACATCTCTCATCACATGTAAAGTGAAAACAAGCTTGAAATAAAACTCTTCATTAACATATGTTCAGCCAGTGGTGTGCACATTTTGGGTGGCAGGTGCTCAGTGAAAATTAGTGTTATTGTAGAAGTGTGAGTATAAGGAAGTGTGTGAACCATTTTTTCAGTCAAATCTGAGATGGTCGAGTGGGGGCATTTGGCATGGAATGACCCAAATGTGTTAATGTAGCCTAATTTAAACCTACACCGTTGTAGTGAAGACAACTAATGTAGCCTAATTTAAACCTACACTCGTGTCCCATGCACCTCTCAGAAAGTTGCTTGTGACTCTGTCCACCAATGCGGTCACACCAGCAGAGGCAGCAGAGATGGTGAAACTGGCACAGCAGCATTCACCATTTCTGCTCCCTCTTTTGAGGGGCATCCTTAGAGAAGGGAGGACCCAGGAAAAGGAGCCACAGCACTCCCTTCTCAGGGAAATATCCAAAAATACCCCTGCCTGCAGCATCATCCACCCAAATACCCGGGTGGACACATTGGTGCAGGGGCTTGAGGCCCTCAACTACAGGGATGTGGAGGGGCACCCCTGTCTTATGAAGATCCTGGCGGAGGAGTGTCCCTTGTTCTTTGACCTGGTGGGGGCAATGGGAACCTTCCCACAAGAGGCTGTCCCTATTTTCCAGGCATTATTGACCTTATTCTGGAACCGACCATGGGCGGTGTGACGCGCTTCCGTATTGTAACGCTATTTCCGGGTACTATGCGCCCTAATGCAACCTTCTACTGTCTATGAATGCAACTCAGCTGATGTTACTTGAAATCTAACGATCTAAAATAGCGGTCCATACATCTAGTATCGGAGTAAGCTATGCAATTAGACTACTGCTCCATGCTTCTAAATGTAATATTTCTGAACGTCACCAAACACGATATAAAACATTGTAACATTTTAGTGTGGGAACTTGGCTCAGCCAGAGGATAGGCAAACCGGGACCGAACTAAATATACAACGCCTTCAGAGCAAAATAACATCGTATTCCACAGGATCTGCACACAGAATCAAAAGGCAAGGGACACTCTGATGAAGCCACCCTTTCACACTCCGCTGACGGTCCCAGAACATCCTGGGGACTACTTCCCAAATATGCCCCTGGTGAGGGACAGGGGCATATTTGATGCCGACATGAGTAGGGAGGACAGTCGGCTAATTGACTGCAAGAAAATGGCCACCCGACACCCCAGCCTCATACCTGGTGTTTCCACCCTATTTTGTGGTCATGGTAAATGTACTTTCCATT
Source organism: Coilia nasus (assembly GCA_027475355.1). NCBI lineage: Eukaryota > Metazoa > Chordata > Actinopteri > Clupeiformes > Engraulidae > Coilia > Coilia nasus. Next base: position 31,500,163 of record CM050217.1, read on the forward strand.
CCATTTGTATGTAATATCTATTTTTTCTATCTATTATATTACGTTTGTTCGTATTTATATATTAGACATTATATATGAAATTATATGAAATATATATGAACTGTAAAATATGTCATCTAACGTGCATTTTTGTGCTGTCTTTGCAGGGGTGTGTCTGGGGTTTGCCATCATGGAACAGGTGGAGTCTGTGGAGGTCCCATTTAGGATCCTCAGGACAAGGTTCCAGAAGTGTAAGAGTTCTTTGTATGGTCATTTCTGGTTTGACCCATACTTATACCATATGGGTTTCTAGCACCAGCATCTCATAATGACACAGTAGATAACAAATGTCACCTAAGTAAATGCATTGAAAAGCGTAAAAGATTTTACATTTTGTTTTGTGCTGTGTTTTAGGCCCGGAGCTGGTGGTGTATGATAATGCATGCCAGCTCCACACATACGCACTTAGAAGGGATCAGCATTTTGTGAAGGACTCAAGGTTCTTGGTGGATCGCCTGCACTGGAGAAATCATTCAGGTACTCAGAAAATGTGGCATTCCACAAATACTTCACATAAAAGTAACTGCCCTACTTTACATTCCTTTACATTTATTGACAATAAACGTTTTATGTTTCAATGTTACTACAGGTTGCAGTGAAGGATACAACTTGGATGCGTATCCCCAGAATATGTGCCTAAATTCCCAGCTGGCAGAGCAAACATGCTCTGCTGACAAAAATGAAGGGGCACCTCAGCTATATGAGCAGGGATAATTTCCTTAGGCATTTAAAGTTATTCTTGTGGAGTAAGTCCCAAAAACTGATTAAAAAAATTTAAGGAGGTGTTCACACACACACACACACACACACACACACACACACACACACACACACACACACACACACACACACACACACACACATTTTGAATTTTTTTATTTGAACCCACCAATCACATTTTTCATAGAAAGGATTCAAATATTCTTCAGAGGTTCAATACAGCCTTGACAATCATGGGTACAAGAAACATCGTCTGCGCCACACAGCAAGGCGGCCTATTACTGCTGATACAGAACAAAATCTTGCCAGCTGTTTGGACTTACCTTTAGTTAACCCTGCCAGTTGCAACGCACTTGTAGTTAATCTGAGAACATGTCCCAAACTACCAAATATCAGTACTATCAATCGACATGAATAGCCCAGATTGCTGATCTTTGTGAGTAGGGGCTGGTACAGTACTTTATCCTCTGTATTTTATCCTCAAAGGCCATGTCCATATACCCATCATTGACACACCCTATTTCAAAGACCATCACCTGTTTTCTGTCGTTATCCAGAAAGGCAACATCAGGAGTGTTAGGGATGTTACAAAACACATCGTCAGAGCTGTGAAACCATTCTGGCACTATGTGTGAGTGTTTATACATAGGCACATTGTCTGGAAAGACTGCTTTAACCCGACTAGCAATAAGGTTAACAATACGGTCATGACGTGCAGTGTAAAGTCCTTTGTACATGCTACAGCCGTTACCAATATGTGCAACAGATTGTAGGCGTACGTCATGGTTGGAATGCATTATGCAGTGTGGCTGGTGGTTTTCAGGGTACCATAATGCCAGGTTGTATTTTGTGTGGAAAGAAGCTTCAGCAAACACCTTAGATTTTCCCTCAACGTTTTCTGATCCTTAGAGTGTCTTCACATCATAGAACTCCTAATTTCGCAGTTGTCCCAATAAATGTCGTTTCTAAAACTGCTTGTTCTTTTCCTTGATTGTCTGAAAGGTGTTCCAAGCCGCTATTACTCCGTAAGTTTCCTCAATTAAAAGAACTGTCACAAAGTCTACTCCGTTGCCATAGTTTGTTTCGCTGGTTGTGGAACTCATGGTTATAAGCAACCTTGAAGAAATAGCTATATTCATTAGCGGAAGAATGACAATAGGCTACAAGGTAGACTGAGTGCAACGTGTAGTTGGGTTGAGACACATCTATGAGGCGCCCCCTAGGCCATAAATCAGAAATAGCTCACACATGTACTACTTTTCCTTGCACATGCACATGAAATGCTTGCACATACACTACAATTTCTTGCACATGCACATGAAAAGCTTGCACATACTCGACTTTTGTCTTACACATCCACGTCAAAAGCTCACACACATACTACTTTTACTTCGCACACACACCACTTCTGTCTCGCACATCAACTTCAAAAGCTCACACACATACTACTTCTATTTCACACATGCATCATTTTTGTCTTGCATATGCACATTCAAAAACCACACACATACCACTTTCATCTTACACACCCTACTTGTGATGTGAGACGTGAATGGTAAATGTTGTGTCTGGAAGGGGAAATGGTATGCGTGCGAGCTAACAGCTGTAAATGTTGTGAGTGCATGGGAAACTTGTTTGTGTGCGAGCTAACATTTAAATCAGGACCCAGAGGAGTAATGCCATTGGCTGCTCAGCAATGACCAAAATGGTGTGTTTATGCCTAAATGCTAAACAAAAAACGGTCACACCAAATATGAACATTTTCTAAAATGTCAATCTTCATGCGAGTCGTACTTGCACAAGAATCGTTTTCTCACTGGCCTATGAAATTTATTAACTAGTTTACAACTACGCTTCATGAACCGGAAGTGAAAATGGCTAATATCAAGATGTGCTGCTAAAACGGGAGGCCTTCTGGATATACACTCTTGACACACTCATTCCAAAAGGGATGAATGAAGAAATTGTTTTGTCTTGTTTTTTGTAATTTTATGGTACCACTTATGCAACATGTGCTGTGTACACAGATTACTTTTGTTATCTTCAGACCTTAGATGGAATTTCTATAACTGTCTTGCTTAAAACACGAGTTCAGATAATTGTATTAATTGTATAGTTGAACAATTTTGTTAGTTTGATAACCGTTTTGAGTTAGTGTAGAACATTATGGAAGACGTAGTGGCCTAATTTAGACATTTGATGATTTACATTGCGCATCCCTCTGGTGGTGCGCGTCTGGTAGTGACATATTCTGTGTAGTCACCAATAGAGTTTATTTAAGGCACACCCATTGGGGTCAAAGGCGAAATCGCCATCTTACACTGAAGAAGGGTGTAACCCGAAACGTCTGTGAGGCGATTAAAAAAGTCTAAAGAAGTCTGAGGAGTGCTTCTTTATTCATTTAATTTTCTAGTTTGCTCAAATATACATAAAGTTAAGCACCCAGTGTCGACACGGTGTTGAGCGCGCTTCCTGATTATCTCTAATATCAAGATGTGGACATAGTGCTACGACTGATACCCCAGCAAACACGGGCTACAGAATCCACTTCGCTAGGTAACTGAACTGTGAAATCATCTGTAAAATCGACCAGAACACATGTATTTCCATTATATAATTCTCTGTTTTTGTCTACTCTCGGTCATTGCTAACGAAGAGGAAATTAGACAGTTTTTTAATGATGCTCCAGACGGTTTTAGTCAAGATTGGCTATACAGAAAGCTTGAAGATCACGCTAGAACGGTTTCTGCTTTTCTGTCTACTCCTAGCTTTGTTGATGACCCATCAAACATCCACTGCATACGGTGCGGTGCACTGCATTACAGGGACTTTATGAATGTTTCCGCTACTTGTTGAGGGAATATCAGACCTTGCAGCAAACTGAGAACATCGGCCTGGTACCAGCCACAACAATGACGAGGAGCCGTGGTCGTCCCAAGTACAGAATAACTGCAGATCAGATCACTCATTGCCTATGGTTGGGAATGAACTGGGGAAGGGTGGCATCATGCCTTGGCATAAGCCGCCGTACATTATACAGGCACCGACAGTGTCTTCGCCTTCCACCTTTACATTACACGGCGATACCAGACGAATACCTCAATGCCTTAATTGTGGACATACTCCAACAAACCCCAAATTCTGGAGAGGTCTACATTCAAGCTGGCCTCAGATGTCGTGGGATCAGAATTCAGCGCTGGCGTGTGAGACAGAGCCTATACACTATTGACCCCATTGGTCGATCATTAAGGGGCCGCCATGCCATCCGTCGTCGGACATATGATGTACGAAATCCTAATCAATTGTGGTAAGTAGGCTGGTGCAGAATTTACATGGGTTTACTTAGTAACAGCTTTATTTTAAGAATATGCTGATTAATAATAATAATAATAATAATAATAATAATAATAATAATAATAATAATAATAAATTAATAATAATATGCTGATTAAAATACAGATGTAGTTGTGTCTTTGGACTAACAATATCGGCATATGCGTAAACTGTGCAACTGTGCCTAGGATCTTATCAGAATGAAAGCAAATAATGGCACCCATGAGCCCTTCACAAATGGGGCCACCAGAAAGTCGGCTACATGTAATGGAAATGTATATGTGCTTTCCGTAGGCACTTTGACAGCAACCACAAACTTGTACGATGGCGGATGGTACTCCATGGCTGTATAGACGGGTACAGCCGTACCATTATTTACCTTCAGTGCCTGGACAACAACAGGGCCGCCAGCGTCCTGTCACTTTTTGTAGCTGGTGTTGAAAGTTTTGGATTGCCATCAAGGGTGCGTTGTGACCTCGGGATGGAGAACATTGATGTGGCGAGGTTCATGTTAAACAGAAGAGGACTTAACAGGCGAAGTGTGATTACCGGCGTTTCTGTGCACAACCAAAGAATTGAGAGGTGCATGTCATGGTAATCTTAAAATCTGGCGAACAACCTTGTTTTATCTTCATAATGATTTGTGAGTATTTTTCTTTACATTACACTTCACAGACACTTTTATACAAAGCGACTTCAGTACTTCAAGCTACAGATAACACACCAAGAAGTTAAAGATATTTTTCAAATGCTGTATGCCTACATTTTCTTAAACGTTAATTCAGTTATTCATCTATCTCTATTCATCCAGGTTATGGGCAGAGGTCAACCGAGTCGTCTCCTACCATTACGTAAATCTGTTCAATTTCATGGAGCAGCAGGGCATTTTGGACTCCCTCAACGAAATACACTTGTTTTGCCTTCATTACATTTATCTTCCACGCATTCAAAGATCTATGAATGAGTTCAGGGAGCAGTGGAATAATCACGGTCTGTCCACTCAGGGTGGACAAACTCCACTGCAGTTATGGCACATGGGTATTGTAAATAATGCTGGACTACCTGAGAGCATTTCAAATGACATTTTTCATGTAGACCACACTTTTGGAGTAGATGAGGAAGGCCCCCTGCCAGAGTTCCAAACAAACAATAATGTGATCATTCCACACAATAATGTAACAGTTAATGAAACCGCAATTAATTTTATTCAAAGAACTGTTCACCCACTACAAAATGATACAAATCATGGTATTAATTTGTTTGTGAACATTGTAGACTTTCTTCAAAATCAAAACCCAAGAACTGTTTAAACACGTGGTCAACAGTTTAATTTCAGTGTGTGTGTGTTTCTTTTAGTCATTTTAGTCAACGTCAAGCACATGAATAAGTAAAGAACATCCCTTTTTAATCTTGTCCATCCCATGGAATAGAAATAAAAACGTGAAATACAAAAAAGTGTCTGAACAGGCTCATGTATAGAGGGTCACTTTGAATTTCTGTTAGACTTACCCAATTACCACAACTTTGGTAACATTTACAACAGGGATTCAGTGTGGCAACTTACATGAGCCTGTTACGTGTTTTATTCCATGTAAATGTCTTTTTTTGCCATTATTTTATTGTGGCCTTCAATTTTCATGAAACTAACAAAAAAGTGAGCAACTGTCCATTTTGAATTGCTATAGTAAAACTCAAGTCAGACTATACTTAGAAAAGGCTGAAATTAGTTATCGAAAATGACTTAGCAAAACTCATCTTTTACTGATGTAACATTCCGAACAGTGAAGTGCTACAAAAATGGGAAAGCGTTGTCCTATCTAGCCTATTCTTGTCCGAAACCATATGTATTACCTATTGCAAAATCCATACGTTCCTTAAATTTAGCGTATGTTTGTAGAAAAGGTAGCTTGAGGCAGTTGACACATGTATTGGCTATTGGCAGATTGGAAGGTCCATGGATGAATTCAATGGAGGGGTTTGGGCTAAACCCTGTTGGTGGCACCTCTGTTGCTCCAGTTGCAAATGATAGTATTCTGCTTAGCTTCTCTGGTCCGTGTTCATCTAGCACACACACACGCAAACACAATCATACAGTATGTCAAACAAAATTTCAGACCAAACCTAAAATTGCACAAAGACTGAATTAAGTTACATCAGATAAAATGAAAACTGGTTAATTTGAACAACTTTTTCATGTGAGAATAAAGGAAAACTGTGTTACAAATCAATTACATATCAGTAACTTAATGTGTTCTTTTCACCCAAACTTTGATACTTCATACCTGCAACCACACAGAATTTTGTCGAAGCTATGCTTACATTTTACTAACACCACAAAAACTTCTCCATTCTCATGTGTTGCTATGAGAACTGTCAATTATTCAAAAAAGTGTCACTCTTGCAACATTGTTCAGACACAGCTTTAATTAGTTTAGGATTATAATAACATTTACCTTCAACATCTTGCAAATAATCCCTCCAGAAAGGTACAATGACTTCTTCTGCAGCTCTTCTATTGCTTCCAGCTGGGGACAATCGGATGATAAAGAGCTTGTCGACCATGTCCGCTGTTAGAGGTTCTGCCTGATGACACAGCAGTGGGCGAAAACTTTCAGGGTACAGTACATCTTAATCTGATCAAGAACCCCGAGAGTTTGCAGTCCATCTCTAAATCTGTTTAACAACACAACAAGTAATATAGTAACCAGAGATGAATAGAAACAGGGACCACTTGCTGTATTATCAAGTTCTAACATGTCAGTAAGACTTTTCCAAAAGGTTGTGTGTAATAAGTTGGTGTTATATGGAAATGTACAATTAGCTAATTAGTACTTAGTTACAGAAACTCTGCATTCTTAAATTACCTTTCAAATGGTCCCCGCACTCTGTGGACCACCTGGAACATCAGTATATCTTGAACCAGTAATTCTTTGTCTTCCAGACATTTCAGGTGTCGAAAGCATCCTGCTGTTGCCGAAAACTCCAAGAGAGGTTCTGTTGCTGCCATCAGTTCTCCTAAACCCGTGCTTCTTAAGATCTGTTATGCAAAAAACAGTGAAAATACTATGTTTAAACAAGGCCTCTGGCACATCCCGCTATAGCTGTGCATGCCAAGCCAAATAAATGTTAATACGCAAAAATTCTAATATTTACACAGGGCCACTGCAAACACAAATTGCAAAAAAAACAAACAGCTATCCCTTGTAAAATGGCTACCTTTCATACCAGTGTTCATCGAAGGTTTACATTTTCACATAAACAAAAAATTGACCACAAACTTAAAATAATAGACTTCACTTGTAGAAAATGGTATGCCATTATGAAATAATATATTATTGCTCTTAAAGAAAACTAGTCAAGTCATGGCATAGTATGAGTGAAACATTTGAAACAAAATCACAATTTACCTTTTGAAGCTAATCCTTGAGGTCAAAATCAGCAACATCTTCAAGGCAAGGCAGTTTCTGGGCCTTGGACCAGGCATGTAAACAAAGTGGGAGAGAGGAATCTTGGTGCAGGACCACCATGGACCAAGCTCACTGCAATTGCTCTTCCAGCAATGAAATACTCATCATCTCTCAGTGCTATGCAAATAAAACAAAATGACAATAGACACCGATTGTACACCAAACACTACATCTACACCAATTCATGCAAACTGTTTAAAGTAATTTTAGCATCAATCATAAATTACAAGTAACATTACAAAATCATTTGACAGGAAAACTAATAAATCACAAGTAAACATGGAACATACCTTTACTATCAAGGGGACATAACCAGGGCTTCCATGAGCAAGGTCAAGAATTCCCGCCGTGGTCCGCCCAAGTCAATAGCCTCTTCATAGGTTCCCAGGTCATCTGAGAACCTGACAGACATAGTTGCAGTAGGATCGTAGGAAACCCTTTTGAATCCCCTGATGGCACCATCTAAGACAGACTGCCGATTGATATTGAACTTGCAGGTCTTGTTTGGTGTTATTTTGCTGGCAAGCTGTAACAGGATCTCAGAGGCTGGCTTGTCACAGGGCATTGCATTCCTGTTGAAATGAAGACAAAGCTTAGGTTCAAACTAAAACACACAGCAGATTTTCAAATAATCAAAAAAATCAGACTAAAAATGTGTTTAGAATTCACAATACATTAAACATAGTACATTTCATACATAAAATCTACATTTGCTTATAGTTTGACTGTACATTTCCTTTTTATGGTATCTTGCATCTGATTGTCAACTTACATCTGATTGTCAATACTGGCCAGGATTGCACGATTAAGCTCCTCATCAGAGGAAGACATATCTGGCAGTGAGGACATTATAGAAAGGTAGGCCGAGTACTCGCTGCCTGTGGATGGCTCCAAATTGGTGTATAGTTACCACTGGAAGTTGATGGTCCATCACTGTGGAAAGTCAAAATAATTTCATGAGACCATAGGCATTAAATTTTCAATAGTTTTTCTTCGTACTTACTTGAATAAGTTACTTTACTTAGTTTTGTTTTATAATTTCATTTTAGGTTTAGTTAGTTGCAGCAGTATGGTTTGGGTAAAGGTGGAGGACTCAAGTGATATGATTTGATTACAGGTTTTACTTTTATTTGAGTCACATAAATTGATATATTTTCTGCAAGTATTTATTTTACTGAACTCTAATAATCCTGGAGGTGATTCCTGTCTTCCACGTCTCTTTGGTGGCTTTGAGCTTGGTGTTTGGACCTCTACACAGCTGTCACTGGACTCATCATTGAATGCCACGGTTATTCCTTTGCTCACTATGGCACCTGCACAGTGGTCTGCCCTTTCACCTTCGCTATCAGAGTGGGCCAAACAATCATTCTGTACATGACAAGAAAGGCATTATAAATAAATACCCTTTCAGACAAAACTATTATGGTTGTAACTGAAGTAACTAACTGTCTCCCAGTGCAACTAAACTTACTGCAAGGGGCTTGGAGGGTCTCACGTAGACTGCTTTCAAACGAAAAATCTTGTGCAACAGTGATCCATTCAGCTCTTGGCCATCACGGAGTACAGGAGAGACAAGTTTTTTGCCACAACCCATCAGACATGAAAGGCTGCAAAGAAAGAAATAAGGTAAGCAATGATGCTGTCAACATTGCATATCACTACACAAAAAAACATGTAATAGGCCATACCTTATGTCAGGGGGAATTTTATCTCCAAACCCATCCCTGATTTGGCTGATTATTGTGTGGTAGCTCCATGACTTGTCAAACTCAAAAGCGCTGAGGATATTCCCAGCCTGATACAGTTGCTCTTTAGTCTGGTGTGTACAGACTTTGGCCCATGTGGGATTTGTGAGCAAAATCACATCCTTGTTGAATGTCTGGTGGTACTGTCCACGGACCCTGTAATAATAGCACCACAGTTTACAAATAAAATATATCAACTTTCAATTTAAAACTAAAACATTACATGTTACTATATGTGGGAGCTTGTAGCGAATCAGAGAGGAATTTTACATGTTACACATTAACAGCTCTACAGTCCATGAAAAATATGCAGACAGCAGGTAAAATGAGGAGTGGGTGGCCAATTGGTGGTTAATTCACTGTACTACTAATAGAGTTTCAGGAGGGCAGGAGGGCATCCCTTCATATTTCTTAGAGAATTATAATATTATGTACTGTAAATTGGACACAGTTGACTGTAATTCAATATGTGTATTCCTAATGATGTTAGCTTAATGTGATTCTGTGATATCTTAAAACTAGATGAAATGATCTTGATTTCTATCCCTTCAGCAGGCTTACATGGTGTTAACGTGAGTTAGTCTACGTGCAAAAACAAACAACATCCTTCCCTTTACAAAGTAACAACATCACTTCAAACTCTTCGCTGTCTGCCATTACTGATTATTTTATTTTCCTTATGTAAAACTTGGTCACTGGAAGATGTCCATTTGAGACGGACAAAAATGTTTTCTTCTAAGCACACCTTTCTGCTTAGCTCAACCAGTACGGTAAAACAGACAGCCTGTCTCCAGCTTTTTGGTAGGAACACCAGCGATTTATATGGTATCTCCCTGTAGTCGGGCAGTCCCGCCAATTTGTAGGGTATGTCAGCATGTCGGAGGCTTTCATATTAATTAGCAGCTCTTTTTTGTTGAGAATGAAGTAACCTGCCTGCAGATGAAGCTAACAAGGCAGCTAGCTATTAGCCTGTATAATGACAATGAGTTGCTATCGCTACCTCGCTGTACAGTAACACATACATGTATAACAAGATATCTAAGAAGTTAAAAGATACCTTTTCTTCTTTGTTGAAGTGGCCCAGTTTCCAAAGGTCCTCCTAGTTTCGTAGCGCATGTTTGGAGGTGTCTCCCGAGGAATGTTAAGGTTCACACTAGCCACGTTAGCCACACTAGCTGCAGGGTTACAGCTAGTCCCTCTTCTAAATAACGAATTAACTTCTTGCTCTACATTAACGTTCCCAGCAAAGCTAGCTGGTGTTGATGTGCCCGAATTCACAAGAGTTGACAGGCCTGGTGGAGATGCCATTATACTACTTATTAAACGTATTGCCTGATTTAAAGCTTCATCTCGACTGGTGCCAGCCATTTCCAAAAAACGTGCGCTCCCTTTTCCATTCACAAGGTTGGGCTGGTCTATCTGGGTGGGGACTCGGTCCTCATTTAAATTGTAGCTCGCACACACACAATTTCACCTTGCACATACAACACTTAACGAACATATACATCACTGTCTTAAATTGGTAGTGCAGTGCACTATGTGTAAGATAAAAGTGGTATGTGTGTGGTTTTTGAATGTATGCAAGACAAAAGTGATGCATGTGTGAAATAGAAGTAGTATGTGTGTGAGCTTTTGAAGTTGATGTGCGAGACAGAAGTGGTGTGTGTGCGAAGTAAAAGTAGTATGTGTGTGAGCTTTTGACGTGGATGTGTAAGACAAAAGTCGAGTATGTGCAAGCTTTTCATGTGCATGTGCAAGAAATTGTAGTGTATGTGCAAGCATTTCATGTGCATGTGCAAGGAAAAGTAGTACATGTGTGAGCTATTTCTGATTTATGGCCTAGGGGGCGCCTCATACACACACACACACACAAACAAGTCAACATGTCCACACACACAAATGCACTCACACAGACACATACACACACAGCACACACACACACACACACACACACACACACAAACATATACACATAACCACACACAAACATAAGCACAAACCACACACACACACACACACACAGATGTACATATTTGCACATGCTCACAAACAAACACACACACACACAAACATGAACATGCTCGTGCACACACACACATTTCTCTACATGCTCACAAATGCACTCACACAGACACATACACACACAGTACAATACACACACACTCACACACAGTACAAGTCACACAAACACACACACAAGAACACACACACAAAGACACACAACACACATACACACACACACACAGAGAAATATACAGAAACCACAACACACATACACACTCACAGAAACACACACACACACACACACACACACACACACACACACACACACAGTACAACTCACACCAACACACACAGAAAAGAACACACACAAAGAGAGACAAAGAGACAAAACACACACACACAAACACACGCACAGAAATATGCACAAACCACAACACACACAAAACACACATTTTCACATGCCCACAAACACACACACACACACACACACACACACACACACACACACACACACACACACATTTTCACATGCACAAACACACACACAGGCACATGACAGCACATACACACACATGCGCGCGCTCAATCACACACACGCATACACACTTACAGAAACACACACACACTCCTACAAGCACACATGTGAAAATATACACAAACCGCAACACACACACTATACATACGCACACGCACAAACATTTTCAAATGCCCAAACACACACACACACACACACACACACACACACACACACACACACAGATGTACATGTGCATGCTCACAAACAAATACACACACACACACACACACACGTGAACATGCCCGCGCATACACACATGTACTGTACATTTCTGTACATGCTTGCACATGCTTGCTCACACATGCACACACACACACACACACACACATACACACACACACACACACACACACACACACACACGCACAAATTACAACTCACACAAACACACACACACACAAGAACACACACAAAAAGAGAGAAAGAGACACAACACACACACAAACGCACAGAAATATGCACAAACCACAACACACATACACACACACACATTCTCTCACAAGGCATCACCAACGGCAAAGTCACACACACACACACACACACACACACACACACAGACACACACACACACACACTTTCATATGCCCAAACACACACACAAACCAACACTGCACAAAAACACACACACACACGTACACATGACCACACACACTGTACAAAAATACACACACACACAAACACAAACACACACGCACACACACACATTTTTACATTCCCAAATACACACACATTTTCAAATGCCTAAACACACACACACACACACACACACACACACACACACACACACACACACACACACACACACACATTCGCCAAGGCCACAATCACACACAATCACCAACGCCAAAGTCTCACACACACACACACTGTACAAACACACACACACACACATACACATGACACACACACACTGTACAGAAATACACACACACACACATTTTCACATTCCCAAACACACACACACACACACATTTTCAAATGCCCAAACACACACACACACACACATGCACAAATACACATTTGTACATGACTAAACATACTTAAACACACACACACATTTTCACATGCCCCCCCCCACCCACACACACACACACACACACACACACACGTGTGCACATGACCACATACATGTGTACACAAACACACACACACGCACGCACACACACACACACACGTGTACATGACTAAACACACACACACACACATGCACATGACCACACACACACACACACACACACACACACACACACACACACACACACACACACACAGCTGACAGAAATAAAAATCTCTGTGTCCTGTCTTCTCCTCCATCACATTGCTGTCACTTCACACTGGATCCAAACACAGCACACACACTCCTCCATCTGTCTGAGGGGAACAGGAGGGTGGAGAGGAGAGATGAGGTCCAGTCATATCCTGATCATCCAGACAGATTTGATGGGTGGGGTCAGGTGCTGTGTAGAGAGGGTGTGTCTGGACGCTGCTACTGGGAGGTTGAGTGGAGTGGGAGGTGGTGGGTTGGTATAGCAGTGTCATATAAAAGCATCAGCAGGAAAGGATGGGGTGATAAGTGTGGGTTTGGACGTAATGATCAGTCCTGGAGTCTGCTCCTCTCCAGCTCCAGCTCCTCTTTCTGGCACAATAAGAAAGAGACTAAACTCCCTCTAGTGGCCAGCTCCAGAATAGGAGTGTATGTGGATCACAGGGCAGGAACTCTGGCCTTCTACAGCATCTCTGACACAATGACCCTCCTGCACAGAGTCCACACCACATTCACACACACACTCTACCCTGGGTTTAGGTTGTATTATTTACCATCATCAGTGAAGCTGCTGTGAGTCCCCTACAGGTAAATGCTGTTCTGTGCACCTCTACACACACCTACTAGCCCTCACTCCTCTCCTCTATCACATACAAACATGACCACACACACACACTCACACACACATGACCACATACACACACGGGCACATGACTACACAAAAACATACACACACACACACACACACACACACACACACACACACACACACACACACACACACCTGTGCACTTGACCACACACACACACACACACACACACATAGACTTACAGTCTTTGTGGTGTAGGCAAGCAAACGAACACCAGGCACCACACCCAAACACACACACACACACACACACACACACACACACACACACACACACAAACTCTTAGCTGTATTAGTGCAGCTATGAACCAATGTGGCCTTTATTTGAGAGTTTGTATGCAGATAGTTTAATGGGTTGTAATTCTTTCTCATCTCTGTGGAAATATATGTTCCATATTCATGAAAACTGCTCATTTCCATGTCAAACACAAGTTGGGTTGGATCATACACCACTGATGATATTAAAGTAGATTTCTTCTCCTCCAACATTTATTCAACATTTGGACATTTGTATTTCTGGCTGGGTATGGGGGCGGTGGGGGGCTTTTTTGCTTTTGTACTTGCTCTCAAGGATTCTTGTACATGTACATAATAAAATAATTACTCACAAAACTTGAGCATCTGTGAATGATTTTAAAAACACTCACACAGAAGTCATTTCAGTAGTTGATTGATGTTGTGCACATATGAGAATCACATAGTAAGAATAAGAGACCTTTGGAAAGACTGCAAGCACTACAATGCAGCTTGTAGCTCACATGTGACACATGTGACAATCCTTGGTTACTGTAGAATGTTGGTCTTTGTTGCAGTAGAATGTTGGTAACAATAATGTTAAAGTATCCCTGGTAACTGTAGAATGTTGGACTTTGTTGCAGTAGAATGTTGGTAACAATAATGTTAACGTATCCCTGGTTACTGTAGAATGTTGGTCTTGGTTACTGTAGAATGTTGGTCTTGGTTACTGTAGAATGTTGGTCTTTGTTGCAGTAGAATGTTGGTAACAATAATGTTAAAGTATCCCTGGTTACTGTAGATTGTTGGACTTTGTTGCAGTAGAATGTTGGTAACAATAATGTTAAAGTATCCCTGGTTACTGGTTGGTCTTGGTTACTGTAGAATGTTGGTCTTTGTTGCAGTAGAATGTTGGTAACAATAATGTTAAAGTATCCCTGGAAACTGTAGAATGTTGGTCTTGGTTATTGTAGAATGTTGGTCTTGGTTACTGTAGAATGTTGGTCTTTGTTGCAGTAGAATGTTGGTAACAATAATGTTAAAGTATCCCTGGTTACTGTAGAATGTTGGTCTTTGTTGCAGCAGAATGTTGGTAACAATAATGTTAAAGTATCCCTGGTTACTGTAGAATGTTGGTCTTGATTACTGTAGAATGTTGGTCTTTGTTGCAGGAGAATGTTGGTAACAATAATGTTAAAGTATCCCTGGTTTCTGTAGAATGTTGGTGTTGGTTACTGTAGAATGTTGGTCTTTGTTGCAGTAGAATGTTGGTAACAATAATCAACAATAATCTATTGTAGAATGTTGGTGTTGGTTACTGTAGAATGTTGGTCTTTGTTGCAATAGAATGTTGGTAACAATAATGTTAAAGTATCCCTGGTTACTGTAGAATGTTGGTCTTGGTTATTGTAGAATGTTGGTGTTGGTTACTGTAGAATGTTGGTCTTTGTTGCAGGAGAATGTTGGTAACAATAATGTTAAAGTATCCCTGGCTACTGTAGAATGTTGGTCTTGGTTACTGTAGAATGTTGTTCTTTGTTGCAGTAGAATGTTGGTAACAATAATGTTAAAGTATCCCTGGAAACTGTAGAATGTTGGTCTTGGTTATTGTAGAATGTTGGTCTTGGTTACTGTAGAATGTTGGTCTTTGTTGCAGTAGAATGTTGGTAACAATAATGTTAAAGTATCCCTGGTTACTGTAGAATGTTGGTCTTTGTTGCAGGAGAATGTTGGTAACAATAATGTTAAAGTATCCCTGGTTTCTGTAGAATGTTGGTGTTGGTTACTGTAGAATGTTGGTCTTTGTTGCAGTAGAATGTTGGTAACAATAATCAACAATAATCTATTGTAGAATGTTGGTGTTGGTTACTGTAGAATGTTGGTCTTTGTTGCAATAGAATGTTGGTAACAATAATGTTAAAGTATCCCTGGTTACTGTAGAATGTTGGTCTTGGTTATTGTAGAATGTTGGTGTTGGTTACTGTAGAATGTTGGTCTTTGTTGCAGGAGAATGTTGGTAACAATAATGTTAAAGTATCCCTGATTACTGTAGAATGTTGGTCTTGGTTACTGTAGAATGTTGGTCTTTGTTGCAGGAGAATGTTGGTAACAATAATGTTAAAGTATCCCTGGTTTCTGTAGAATGTTGGTCTTGGTTACTGTAGAATGTTGGTCTTTGTTGCAGTAGAATGTTGGTAACAATAATCAACAATAATCTATTGTAGAATGGTGGTCTTGGTTACTGTAGAATGTTGGTCTTTGTTGCAATAGAATGTTGGTAACAATAATCAACAATAATCTACTGTAGAATGGTGGTAACAGTATCCAGTTCAGGTTAGCTTAGAGTTTATTGTCATGTGAAAAAGGTTGTTACCAAATGCATTGAAATCCTCTTCACGTGCTTGAATTATGAACAGCTATCCATCAATATATATAATAGTGATACAGTCACTTATTGCTTTAAAAGTGTAAAAGTTAAAAACATTTTTTTTTTTTTACTATATCAAGCTATAGCCTGTATACATATGTTATGATTTGATTGTCCTTTCACATATAATGCCATATAATGCTTTTGTTATTTTTCCGTAAGTATTTCTGTTTATAACGTGTCTGCTAAATACTATAACTGTAACTGTAAATAGCGGGGGGATCAGTGTATGATATTTACTCTGTGGAGTGCTAAAGAGTCTTCTAGCACAGGGCTAGAAAGTGTCTGTAAACCTTGCTGTGCCTGTACAGATAGTCCTGAGGCGTTTGCCAGAGGGCAGTAAGGTGAAGAGTACTCGGGAAGGGTGACTAGAGTCTTTCATGATGCACTTTGTGTTCCTGTGGCAGCGTGTGATGTACACGTCCTGTATTGCAGGGAGCTGTGCTCCTATCATCTGTAGTGCACTTTGAAGCCCCTTTATAGTGCTTTCTTCTTCTCTTCTCTTCTCTTCTCTTCTCTTCTCTTCTCTTCTCTTCTCTTCTCTTCTCTTCTCTTCTCTTCTCTTCACTGCAGCTGCAGTTCATAGCAGGATGGAATGCACCCTGTTAGGATGGACACAGCACACCTGTAGAAACTGCTGAGGACTGTAGTGGACATTGGGGCTGTCCGCAGATGCCTGAGGAAGTCAAGGCGTTGATGGGCTTTTCTGGGGACAGCTGTTGCATGCTCTGTCCACTTGAGGTCATCACTGAGGGTGACCCTGAGGAATTGAAAGGTGCTGACTCTCTCCACAGCATCCTCATCCATGTCAATGGGGGAGTGGGCTGCATCCTGTCTGAAGTCAACCACCATCTCTGGAGTGCTAAAAGAGCTTCAGTCTCAGATGTTCCTTTCTTTCCAGTCTTCATGAAACTTTCCCCAGTTTTCCCACTTCCTTGCTAGTAGAAGGTGCTGAAGTGTGAGGCGTGAAAAGATGAGGATGCGTTATTGTTTCTCCATCTTGAAGAGTGGCTTTATTGGCACAGCTGTAAACATAAAGTGATATTTACATGAATGAAATAGAAAAGAATTGTCATGTTTGTAAAGTGGTTGATGAAGCCTGGCTGAGGCGACTGGGCCGACATGCTGGCACGCTCATGCGCACGGCAGGGCAACGGTCAGTGAGTGTTTGTCCTCGCACCTCCAGCACACCTGGGCCCCGTCCCCACACCACACACACACACACACACACACACAACATACTGCACTCCTACAGCTGCACACACTCACACAATAGTGTTTGGAGCTTTTTGGATCTCTCTCCACCTCACTCTGACCCTCACTAAGCTCTTAAAAAGGAGCCATCAACTTGGTTCCACCGGAAGCGTAGCGACTTGAACTAGTAAATAACAGACATGGCTTCTGGGGAAATGTTCCCACCTTATGCACCTCAGAGTGTTGCGAGCAACAAGGATGGTAGAGTAGAGTAGCGTTACTTTATTGATCCCTGGTGTAAAGTTTTGATATCAACAAACTCAGGCAGAATCAGTTGATGGTTAAGAAGTTTCAGAGAGCTTTATTACGGCACCGAGACTCACGTCGTGTAGCAAACAGGCGTAGTCTGATCTTACACACAAGAACTTCCGTTCTTATACCTTCAGAGATCCATACAACCACATTACATGTGGCACATCAATCAACTCACATGTTTGGTTAGTTAACACCCAAAAGACAGCCCTTGTGACCAACATCCGTGTTGCTTCTCCCCAGGTTGACCTGACCCCTTTAAATTGTACGTGAGGCGCCACTTCAGCCTCTCCTAATCCCCAGGGACACACCTTATCTCAAAGAGATGGCAAAACCAGGCGACTAGTAAGGAACAACACAGATGTCCCCGCAAATCATCCCCCCTCCCCTATGTGCTTGCGCACATAACATAAAAGGACATTAAATCAGCAAGGCCTCTGCAGAGGCCTCTATCTGACCCAGAGAGTGTCACAGAGAGAATGGTTACACACCTCTATGTTCACAGAGTAAGGCACACAAGTTACACAGAATACAAGTTAGACTCCTTATACTCATCATTACACTCATTAGTACGATTACAACAGTATGGATTATACCTGGGATATGAATGAGATACATTTTATTTGAAAACATTCTATAAAACGTGGGAACCCCTCCTTTCCTATGATCCACATAACATCAACCAACAATTAGACACGGAAGACTGGTGACACTTTCCCCTTTTCTATATATTGTATATATTTAATCTTTTATTTTGTGTTTTATGTTTATTTATTATTATTTTTTATTCTGTTTCTTTTTAATGTTTGTGTGTATATGTGTGTATCTTTATAAGTAGTAATGTACATATATGTACTAGTCCAGGTTGATTTGCCCTTCCCATATAATATTTTAAGTTTCATATTCATTTTATGGGAGTAGTTAGGGTGGGAAGGGTGGGTGTTTTGGGTGTGTGGGTTAAAATGTTTGCTTTTGATTAAAAAAAAAAAAAAAAACAAACCCATGGCTTGTAAACACGTTATATTTTGACTATTACTTTTTATGGTTTGCTCAATAAACATATTTGAAAAAAAAAAGATGTTCCTTTTGTCTTGCAAACTCAACAAAAGACTGCTTATTAAACTTCCTGTAATCACGAAAATGCTGCCGATATGCCTCCAGAACCAACTCATAAGCACGAAGTATGGCTGACTTCACTGTGTCGTAACAGTTAGACTGTTCAGCAGACAGAGGCATAGATATCCCGAGCCTCAACCTCCAACTTTCTTAAAGCCAATTTAGTGTCCAATCATTTTTCTTCATTTCTCGTAGATGGACATCCTGCTCTGACAAAGGCTGGAGTGGAGCTGCAGGATGAGCTGGATTCTCAAGCTTCCTAGTATAGGATGTCTATGGTTAGTACTCCACTGTATCAGGAACTCAGTAATTCAGTTCAACAATATGGGCTTCGACCTCTTTCTTACGACCCCCTGCGCCCCCATTAGTCCTGGAGTGGCAGGGCAGAGGCTGTAACGGTAGCAGGGTGGGATTACTGGCTAATTGAGCACACCTGCATGGGTGTGCAGAGTACTTAAGGAGCTGCTCATGCCTTTCTCCCTGGCTCTCATTCTCACACACCTCTTTCTCACATGCACGCATCTTCACACACCTGCACACAACCTTTTGTTTGTCCTGTCTGATCCTTTGTTTGATTATTTAACTCCAAGACATTGTTTTTCCTCTTGTGTCTAATACTCTTTAGTTATTTAAATATATTTAGTTATTTAAAAACTAAGTTGTCTGCCTCCCTTTTATGCTGCGGTCTCACGAGCCGGGCCGTAACACTGTATACTTGGCCAATAAAACTAATTTTGATTCTTGCACTACCTTTACATTTTAAAGTTTAAAACCTCTAATGAATTTATACTACTATGTGTGGCCACTAGATGGCAGACGTACATCAAGAATAGACCTCTCTTTCCAGGAAGTAGTGTGTACCACATCAGAAACGAAACTTAAAGTGAGTAGAGGCTGGAGAGCTGTCGTTACACTTATCAGACATTAAGAAAAATGGCAGAAGCGCGAGCGAGTAACGAGGACATTTTCATGTGTCCTATTTGTTTGGATCTTCTGAAGGATCCAGTGACTATTCCATGTGGACACACTTACTGTTTGGGCTGCATTAAGGGCTGCTGGGATCAGGAAGATCTGAAGGGCGTTTACAGCTGTCCCCAGTGCAGACAGACTTTCACTCCAAGACCGGTTTTAAACAAGAATAATATTGTTGCTGAGCTCGTGGATCAAATGAGGAAGACCCAAATACAAACTACAGCTCGTGTTGTATGTTCCACCGGACTGGAAGATGGTGTGGAGTGTGATGTCTGCACCGGGAGAAAACTCAAAGCTGTGAAGTCCTGTCTGGAGTGTCTCGTGTCGTACTGTGACACTCATTTAAAAGCTCACAATGAACTTCTCGGAAGAAAACACACCGTGATCGATGCCACAGGCCAGCTACAGGAGAGGATCTGCTCCCGCCATAAGAAGGGTTTTGAAATATTCTGTCGTACGGATCAGAGTTGTATCTGCTATCTGTGCATGGTAGACGATCATAAAGGCCACGACACAGTCACGGCTGCAGCAGAACGGACAGACAAACAGGTGAGTTTTGTTGTAATTTGTTTGTGGTAACATTGGTGTCACTTATTGGTGATTTTTTATTTTATTTTATTTTATTTAAGAGTTCTGATACAGCTGCACCAGTATGAATGCCATGTTGATATACCCTACAAGATTTATGGAGTGACTTTGCCCCTTTAAGAAGCTATGAAGAACTACAGAATGTTTATTAGATAAAAGCTCCATTGTTTGAAATCTGTCAAACATTGACATGCCAGCTTCAAGTATAATACCCGTCATGAGGCACAGTGTTAATAACTGGTTCAGAAACAGCTCTGCTCATGTGAGATTGTGGCGTTTACACAGCAACAGCTGATTGTAAAGAATTAGTGAACACACAAAGTGACACTTGTTTACTGTCATCTATGGACCATCACAGATGTTTACATTCTAAAAAACTATAAATGGAAGCTGTTCAATTGTAATATAACTAAGGTAAAATTTATGGGGTAATTATTTAAATCATCTGTGTCTGTACAGCCGGACTAAATAAAGTGTTTCTGCAATCCCTGTAATGAAATTCAAGTGTTTCCTTACATTGAAACATGTATTTTTTGTATTTGCTAGTGATGTGTTTTACAGTAATTATAATTGAAATGAATGTTATTTTTTATTGTGAACAGAAACAGTTGGGGAAGACCAAAATGACACTCCAGCAGAGAATCCAGGAGAGAGAGGAGGAGCTACAGGAGCTGAGGAAGGCTGTGGAGACTCTCAAGGTGAGAACTGACCAGAGGAGACAGCAGCTGACTGATGGAGGTTTCAGCTCCCACACAGTAACATTATGGTCATTAATACCACAGTTACGATGATGTACTGAACAACTCAAAGTGAAATTATTTGCCATATCAGTCTGCCTAATTTTCTGTGGTTTACTCATAGACGTCTGCTGACCGTGATAGTTAGTAATGAACAATACAAAACAAACAGATATTAGTGTTAGGGGGCAGTTATGGGCTAGCGGTTAAGGCATTGGAGTTGTGGCCAAAGGGTCATGGGTTCAGTTCCCCACACCGACAGGTGGGTGTGGAGTGTGAATGACGAGTGCTCTCCTCCATTCTCACCTGTGACTGAGGTAGCCTGAGCATAATATTGTCCCCACACACTGCTCCCCCTGCTCACATGTGGGATGGGTTAAATGCAGAGACTGAATTTGGTTGAGTGCACTGCGTGCTGTGGTGTGCTGTGTGTTCATAATGACAAATGGGAATCACTTTCACTTTTAAGTAGGATATGATATGACAAATACTAGAGTAGTTGTGATGGGATTATCCAATTGGAGATGATTAAATAATGTCCTGTCCGATCAGTCTTCTGCACAGACAGCAGTGGAGGAGAGTGAGAGGATGTTTACTGAGATGATGCGCTCCATTGAGAGAAGGCGCTCTGAGGTGACAGAGCTGATCAGAGCTCAGGAGAAGGCTGAGGTGAGTCGGGCTGAAGGACTCCTGAAGCGACTGGAGCAGGAGATTGCTGAGCTGAAGAGGAGAGATGCTGAGATGACGCAGCTTTTACAGATAGAGGATGATATTCATTTCCTCAAGGTATTTTCAGATAAATTGTTAGATTGAAAACTATTCATTTTCCAGTATTAAACTTCCATGTTTTGAATGTACTGTAGCAATGTAGTAATACACTCCATTCTTACATTATGCCCTTATAACTGAATGTTCTTGTATAGATTTTGCTAAAGTTCTTTCAAATCTACAGTAGTTTG
>CM050217.1:31530000-31642500 GCA_027475355.1 Coilia nasus
TGTTGGTCTTGGTTACTGTAGAACAGGGGTGCTCACTACGTCGATCGCGATCTACCAGTCGATCGCGAAGGCAGTGCTGGTAGATCGCCTGTTGTCTAATTTTTTTTGTTAGGTTGGTTATCATAACAACTAGAACGGCTACTGGAAAACTGCAGCAAAGAAAGAGTCCTAGCTAGTTCGCTAACTTGTATCTAGCCCATACTGTTCATAAAAACTATGTCAGTGACTTCCCCTTGAAAAGCGAATTGAGAAATGTAAAGGAAAATAAAAATGCCGTTTACAGGGCAGCAGTCACTTCATTATGCGGAAAATGCATGAAAGAGATCGTTGATGTCGCAACCAAAATAGCCTGCTGTATTCGAGCGAGGTCTCTTCAAAGACGTCTGTTCCGTGCACAATTGGAAGACGCTTACTAACTATTCTGTCCTCTTGCTACACACCGACGTGAGATGGCTTAGTAGGGGGAAATTCTTGCAGAGATTTCGACAGCTCTGTCTGTTGATTAAGGAGTTTCTTCCTGTCACTAAACATGCGGAACACAAGCAACTTAATGACAATCGGTGGCTGCTAGACTTGGCGTTTGTAACTGATCTTACTAACATGTTGAACGAACTTAATTTGGAGCTGCAAGGAAAAGACAAAAGCGTGGTCGACATGAGGCATGATCAGCTCAGCTAATGCATTCAAAGGAAAAATAAAATTGCTGTCCTCAAAGTTGCAGCGCTATGATTTGGGAAACTTCCGAAACCTCGCATCGGAGCTGGAGAAAGCAGGGAGGGCGTGTTCGCAAATTGTCAGTGTGCGCGCTACACACAGCAGCTCTATGCAACCCTGTCGGACTCCCTCCAGTGCAGGTCATCATCAGATTAATTAAGTCCTGGCAATAGATAGTTACAAATGTATTAGAGTTGTGCTCTAAAGGTTAATTCGAAAGTAATACAAATTTATTATTATAATTGTGCTGTAAACGTCCATTATATCATAATATAATTGCATTAAAGTTGTGCTGTGAAGGTTTGTGCATGGATGCATATATTTTAACTATGTTGCATGTGTAATGCAACATGTATATCAATAAACAAACATATCAATAAACTGCATAGGTACATATGAAATGCATACTGAGTGATTTATCATCATCATCTTCATCATCACCATCGTTGTCTTCGTCATCATCATCCTCAGTAGATCGCGGCGACATGGCCGTTTTAAAAGTAGCTCGCCAGCCAGAAATTAGTGAGCACCCCTGCTGTAGAATGTTGGTCTTTGTTGCAGTAGAATGTTGGTAACAATAATGTTAAAGTATCCCTGGTTACTGTAGAATGTTGGTCTTGGTTACTGTAGAATGTTGGTCTTTGTTGCAGTAGAATGTTGGTAACAATAATGTTAAAGTATCCCTGGTTACTGTAGAATGTTGGTCTTGGTTACTGTAGAATGTTGGTCTTTGTTGCAGTAGAATGTTGGTAACAATAATGTTAAAGTATCCCTGGTAACTGTAGAATGTTGGACTTTGTTGCAGTAGAATGTTGGTAACAATAATGTTAACGTATCCCTGGTTACTGTAGAATGTTGGTCTTGGTTACTGTAGAATGTTGGTCTTTGTTGCAGTAGAATGTTGGTAACAATAATGTTAAAGTATCCCTGGTTACTGTAGAATGTTGGTCTTGGTTAATGTAGAATGTTGGTCTTTGTTGCAGTAGAATGTTGGTAACAATAATGTTAAAGTATCCCTGGTAACTGTAGAATGTTGGACTTTGTTGCAGTAGAACGTTGGTAACAATAATGTTAACGTATCCCTGGTTAATGTAGAATGTTGGTCTTGGTTACTGTAGAATGTTGGTAACAATAATGTTAAAGTATCCCTGGTTACTGTAGAATGTTGGTCTTGGTTACTGTAGAATGTTGGTCTTTGTTGCAGTAGAATGTTGGTAACAATAATGTTAAAGTATTCCTGGTAACTGTAGAATGTTGGTCTTGGTTATTGTAGAATGTTGGTCTTGGTTACTGTAGAATGTTGGTCTTTGTTGCAGTAAAATGTTGGTAACAATAATGTTAAAGTATCCCTGGTAACTGTAGAATGTTGGACTTTGTTGCAGTAGAATGTTGGTAACAATAATGTTAACGTATCCCTGGTTACTGTAGAATGTTGGTCTTGGTTACTGTAGAATGTTGGTCTTTGTTGCAGTAGAATGTTGGTAACAATAATGTTAAAGTATCCCTGGTTACTGTAGAATGTTGGTCTTGGTTAATGTAGAATGTTGGTTTTGTTGCAGTAGAATGTTGGTAACAATAATGTTAAAGTATCCCTGGTAACTGTAGAATGTTGGACTTTGTTGCAGTAGAACGTTGGTAACAATAATGTTAACGTATCCCTGGTTAATGTAGAATGTTGGTCTTGGTTACTGTAGAATGTTGGTAACAATAATGTTAAAGTATCCCTGGTTACTGTAGAATGTTGGTCTTGGTTACTGTAGAATGTTGGTCTTTGTTGCAGTAGAATGTTGGTAACAATAATGTTAAAATATTCCTGGTAACTGTAGAATGTTGGTCTTGGTTATTGTAGAATGTTGGTCTTGGTTACTGTAGAATGTTGGTCTTTGTTGCAGTAGAATGTTGGTAACAATAATGTTAAAGTATCCCTGGTTTCTGTAGAATGTTGGTCTTGGTTACTGTAGAATGTTGGTCTTTGTTGCAGTAGAATGTTGGTAACAATAATGGTAAAGTATCCCTGGTTACTGTAGAATGTTGGTCTTGGTTACTGTAGAATGTTGGTCTTTGTTGCAGTACACTCTAAAAAATATTGGGTTAAATTCAACCCAAACGCTGGTTAACTATTGGACCAGCCCAGCGTGGGTTATTTTAACCCAAAAAATTGGGTTGCGAGTTTAACCCAGCAAGTTGGGTTAAAGATTTAACCCAAATGTTGGGTTATTTTTAACAAAACTCTTGGGTTAAATTCACACAATGGTTGGGTTGTTATTGTAGCCCAATATTTTGGCTAAATTTACTTTATGGCTGGGTTAAATCTACCCAAAAAATTAGCCATTATTGGCTATATTGTACACTGTGCACACCAAACTACCATAATGACCACCAACAGACCAATTTATGTTAGACATTTTATTTTACCAGATTTTGTATCAAGTGATCCACTGTTCAATACAGAACACTGAAATAAAAACAGAACAATATATTAAAACAGAAGTATATTAACAGCAAAAGACACACAGTAAGAAACACAGAGAGACAAAACATGTTGTATTCTACAGTCAATGACTAAAAGGCACATTATCCAAAACAATATTTAAAAAGTAAAGTCTCTAAAAGACATGCAATTGGGAAAGAGACTTTCACTCATAGCAAAAAACTTAAACTGAAATTTAGAAAAACAGTAAAATGTTTGCATTTCATTTTTCAAAGTTAAAAATGTCAATTTAGAGAGCAATGTATGTATGTGCACACTGTAAAAAGTGAAGGATGTTGCCTGTTTAAAGATAGTTCTATGCAGCACTTTTTACAATGTGATGAAATGGGGAAAGGTTAAATGTAAACTTCAATGTAGATACAGTAATGAATGAATATGTTTGTAGGATGAATGTTATGTAATACAAAGTGTTTGTACAAAAAAAGTGTAGAGTGGTCCCTTCTATGTAGAATTCACCATGTAAAAAAAGCTTAGCTGAATTTTCCTTTGCGAGATCCATGTCAGTTCAGTAGGGAAACAACACTGAAGCCAGCTATGCTGACACGGGCTCCCTGGTAGAGAATCATCAAGGGCAGCCATCTTGTCTAATCTCGGAATTACAACTCTCCAACTCTGAAGAAAAAGAAAAACATACAATATAACAATTAGTCACAATGTTTTAAGCATTGCAGGACAAAGGTGGCTATAAACTGCCATAAAACAGTAGTGAATCCTATACCCATGTGAGGCTTGGCAATATGTAAAATAAGAACAATGCATGTGAAGGCAATAAAAAATATAAAATGACAAAATCTGTCAAACCAGCAGATATGAAGATATTTGAACTACCACTGTCTCAAATGTGGCAGGAACATACATTTTCATGTGTGAGTATTTAAATGCTGACTTCAATATAAGGTCTGTAGTTGCATTTGTGGTATAAATTGGTTATAGTGTTCTTCAGTGTCTTGTATGAGCAGCAGATGCTTCTCAAGATCTTATTCAACATTGCACTAATGGTGCACAAATCAACAGACAAGCAATACAAAGCAACTTACCTGGCTCTTCACAAAGGATGAATCTCTGTTTCCTTTCAGCCACCTCCAGCCTAAGATGAAGTCATGACAAATTACAATTACACATTTTGAAATGTATTTTTAATTAAAAAATTAATTAATTAATTAATATTCTATAATATACTTTAATGTTTGATTGTATTTATCTATCTAAGCATGTTGAGCAGAATAGATAAAAACGTTTTTACATGAGTGCAGGCAATCCTTATCTATGTTAACAGTCTCATAGTGGCAGAAATCATACAGCTTAACCACTCCCACCCAGTCCTTTTGCTATTCACTGAAACTTTTCACCGTTAAATGCTCACCTGCAAATACTATCTGTGAGTTCTGCTGCCATTCTAGAAGTTTTGTTTCAGACAGAGCTGCTTCTTTTTCATTCATACATAGACTGCAGGCAAATCTATCAAATACAAAAATAAATGAATAAACATTTCTGCCTCATTCAAGTTTAAGCACAGTAAAGCATTTCCTTAATTTCCCTCCGACTTGTACTGTTAAATTAGCTGCCTGTTTTGGCGTTAGCTAGTTGGTTTTTGTGTAGCACGTGAACTTGCAAGGTAGTACTGTATTCATATCATATATTCGACAAAAACTGGATTATGAGAGGGCTACTGGGCCACCCTGATGCCATTATGTTTCGTTGACAGAAGTTAACACAACTAAACAAGAACAAGTCAGTGGTCCTCTGGTCTTATTGCCTTTAGCTTTTTATAGACATGCTAACCGTTAACGTCCAAGGTTAACGTGTTTGTGTATGCTAACGACTTCGGCAAGCTAAGTAGCTAGATTGTAAGCAACAAGGCTTCGGATAAATGAACGTTGATGGTAACTGCCATTGTTGATATGACCCTTGACTTAAGTTTGCTGCCAGCAGACATAATTTAGTTAACAATATTACAAACCTTTAACGTTGCCGAAGGCTTTCCCTGTCCAGTTGTCTTCTTCCCAGGCAAAACGACCGTTGGTTGAAGGAACTGTGCTTTCAAACGTAGTTAAACCCAGCGGCTGGGTTACAGTTACCGAGTACCTCAGTTACGGTAGCACAAAGTGTGTCGTGAAGGTGACCCAAATCATAACCCAGCATGCTGGGTGGCACTTATTTACCCATATTGGGTTCAAAAAACCCAACTATGGGTTAAAACAGATTTAACCCAGCATTTGGGTTGAGAAAATAACCCAGCATTTTTTAGAGTGTAGAATGTTGGTAACTATAATGTTAAAGTATCCCTGGTTACTGTAGAGTGTTGGTCTTGGTTAATGTAGAATGTTGGTCTTTGTTGCAGTAGAATGTTGGTAACAATAATGTTAAATTATCCCTGGTAACTGTAGAATGTTGGACTTTGTTGCAGTAGAATGTTGGTAACAATAATGTTAACGTATCCCTGGTTACTGTAGAATGTTGGTCTTGGTTACTGTAGAATGTTGGTCTTTGTTGCAGTAGAATGTTGGTAACAATAATGTTAAAGTATCCCTGGTTACTGTAGAATGTTGGTCTTGGTTACTGTAGAATGTTGGTCTTTGTTGCAGTAGAATGTTGGTAACAATAATGTTAAAGTATCCCTGGTTACTGTAGAATGTTGGACTTTGTTGCAGTAGAATGTTGGTAACAATAATGTTAAATTATCCCTGGTTACTGTAGAATGTTGGTCTTGGTTATTGTAGAATGTTGGTCCTGGTTACTGTAGAATGTTGGTCTTTGTTGCAGTAGAATGTTGGTAACAATAATGTTGAAATATCCCTGGTTACTGTAGAATGTTGGTCTTGGTTACTGTAGAATGTTGGTCTTTGTTGCAGGAGAATGTTGGTAACAATAATGTTAAAGTATCCCTGGTTTCTGTAGAATGTTGGTCTTGGTTATTGTAGAATGTTGGTCTTGGTTACTGTAGAATGTTGGTCTTTGTTGCAGTAGAATGTTGGTAACAATAATCAACAATACTCTATTGTAGAATGTTGGTCTTGGTTACTGTAGAATGTTGGTCTTTGTTGCAATAGAATGTTGGTAACAATAATCAACAATAATCTACTGTAGAATGGTGGTAACAGTATCCAGTTCAGTTCAGCTTAGAGTTTATTGTCATGTGAAATAGGTTGTTACCAAATGCATTGAAATCCTCTTCACATGCTTGAATTATGAACAGCTATCCATCAGTATATATAATAGTGATACAGTCACTTATTGCTTTAAAAGTGTAAAAGTTAAAAAAAAAAAAACTTTTTTAGTTCATACTTGATTTAACAATTACTGACTATTTTTGTGTATAGGATTTTTTTTTTACTATATCAAGCTATAGCCTGTATACATATGTTATGATTTGACTGTCCTTTCACATGTAATGCCATATAATGCTTTTTGTTATTTTTCCATAAGTATTTCTGTTTTTAACGTGTCTGCTAAATACTATAACTGTAACTGTAAATAGCGGGGGGATCAGTGTATGATATTTACTCTGTGGAGTGCTAAAGAGTCTTCTAGCACAGGGCTAGAAAGTGTCTGTAAACCTTGCTGTGCCTGTACAGATAGTCCTGAGGCGTTTGCCAGAGGGCAGTAAGGTGAAGAGTACTCGGGAAGGGTGACTAGAGTCTTTCATGATGCACTTTGTGTTCCTGTGGCAGCGTGTGATGTACACGTCCTGTATTGCAGGGAGCTGTGCTCCTATCATCTGTAGTGCACTTTGAAGCCCCTTTGTAGTGCTTTCTTCTTCTCTTCTCTTCTCTTCTCTTCTCTTCTCTTCTCTTCTCTTCTCTTCTCTTCTCTTCTCTTCACTGCAGCTGCAGTTCATAGCAGGATGGAATGCACCCTGTTAGGATGGACACAGCACACCTGTAGAAACTGCTGAGGACTGTAGTGGACATTGGGGCTGTCCGCAGATGCCTGAGGAAGTCAAGGCGTTGATGGGCTTTTCTGGGGACAGCTGTTGCATGCTCTGTCCACTTGAGGTCATCACTGAGGGTGACCCTGAGGAATTGAAAGGTGCTGACTCTCTCCACAGCATCCTCATCCATGTCAATGGGGGAGTGGGCTGCATCCTGTCTGAAGTCAACCACCATCTCTGGAGTGCTAAAAGAGCTTCAGTCTCAGATGTTCCTTTCTTTCCAGTCTTCATGAAACTTTCCCCAGTTTTCCCACTTCCTTGCTAGTAGAAGGTGCTGAAGTGTGAGGCGTGAAAAGATGAGGATGCGTTATTGTTTCTCCATCTTGAAGAGTGGCTTTATTGGCACAGCTGTAAACATAACGTGATATTTATATTAATGAAATAGAAAAGATTTGTCATGTTTGTGTGGGGATCTGTGTTTTCTGTGTTGGTGGCTACCTGTGCTGACAATCAGTGTGGGGATCATGTGATCTGCATTGTGTGGCTGCTTGTCTGGAGTCACATGACAGACTAGGAAGTTCTAAAAGTTTGGCCTGTGGAGTTTACACTCTCTTTTTGCTGCCATTTGCCACTGTGGCCAGCCTTCCCTTTCATGCAGGCTGACTGCTAGAACACTGTGTTCCACTCTTCATGGAGCACACAGAGGTGACATGTAGCCCTAGAAGTTTGTGAGCGAATAACGCCTTTTGGCCCCCAAGGGCCACCCCGCCCCCTGCTGTGCCAGTGTCCGTTAAAGAGGGGGAGACCGGCAAATGTTTTTGCTGAATAACTCAATGAACGTTTCACCCAATAACATGAAATTTTTGTGATATGTCAGTGTTACAGAGACGTATCGACCCAGACATAAACGCTCACTTGAAGCATAGCGCCACCTAGTGATATGGGTAAATGCAAAAATTGATATTTTGAGTTGCAAATATCTTGGACTGAGAAGGTGGAAACTGCGCAAAATACGTCATGCATAATCACCACAAAGACCTTTAGGGGGCTCTGTAATTGTAGAAAATGTCATTTTGCCTATTATCTAGAGAACGCTAATGATTACAACAATTTTTTTTTATCGTGAAATCTATTCACCCTCACGCATTGAAAACACTGGTCGACGCCCACTTCCAACAAGAACAATTTCTGTGAAATTTTAACATTGCGAAAATGAATCTGAAAGAACTCGTCATAGGCCGTTCCTGTGAATCTCACCAAATTTGGTTTATGTCATCTATAAACAATGCTGACAAAAAGTTATCAAATGATTTATCTTGAGATAAACCGTTTCGAAGTTAGACATTAATGAACATTTAACACG
Organism: Coilia nasus; assembly: GCA_027475355.1. Taxonomy (NCBI): domain Eukaryota; kingdom Metazoa; phylum Chordata; class Actinopteri; order Clupeiformes; family Engraulidae; genus Coilia; species Coilia nasus. The sequence continues at coordinate 31,538,440 of CM050217.1, forward strand.
TAGCTTAAAAGTCTGCAAAAGTCCATAGCTTGGATTTCAATTGTTCAAATTTGGTCAAAGTTGACATGCTATCTCTAAACAGTGTTCTGTTCATGTGTACTAAATTTTGTGACATTTCGTCATAGGGGGCGATGTTTATTGGTGAAGGTAGGTGTCAAAAAACAGTTTTTGTTAAATAACTCGTCAACATTTTTGCCCAAGACAACGATTTTGTGTTAGTATGTTGGTGTTACAGAGGCTTATTGACCCAGGCCATAAACACTTACTTGAAGCATAGTGCCACCTAGTGATAAGGGTAAATGCAAAAATTGGGATTTTGAGTTGTCAATATCTTGGACCGAGAAGGTGGGAACTGCACAAAATACGTCATGTACGATCAGCATAAAGACCTCTAAAACTACAGCACGTGCTATACAATTTGGTCCATAGGGGGCGCTGTAATTGTACAAAATGTCATTTTGCCTATTATCTACAGAATGCTAATGTTTACAACCAATTTTTTTTTTATCGTGAAATCTATTGACCCTCACGCATTAAAAAACACTGGTCAACGCCCACTTCCAACGAGAACAATTTCCGTGAAATTTTAACATTGCGAAAATGAATCTGAACGAACTCGTCATAGGCCGTTCATGTGAATCTCACCAAAGTTGGTATATGCCATCTACAGACAATGCTGACAAAAAGTTATCAAAGGATTTATCTTGAGATAAACTGTGTCGAAGTTACAGGTCAATGAACATTTAACACGTAGCTTAAATTCTTCAAAAGTCCATATCTTGGCTTTAAATGGCTGAAATTTGGTCAAAGTTCACATGCCATCTCAAAACAGCTTTCTGTTCACGTGTACTAAATTTTGTGACATTTCGTAATAGGGGGTGATGTTTATCGCCGAAGCTAGGTGTTGAAAAGCAGTTTTTGTTAAATAACTCGGCAACAATTTTGCCCAAGACAACGATTTTGTGTTAGTATGCTGGTGTTACAGAGGAGTATCGACCCAGCCCATAAACACTCACTTGAAGCATAGCGCCACCTAGTGATAAAGGTAAATGCAAAAATTGGGATTTTGAAATGATAGCCTGCGGAAGTTCTGCCAGGAAGACGTCAGCTGCTGGGACGGGCGCAGTCTCCAACCAATCAGCGGCCGCCACCTGCTTTATAATGTCTCGTCTAACTTACCTTTTCCGCTGCTTCAGGTGCCGACGTTTTGACGCTCCCACCTCCATCCCCACCACCACCAGTTTGGTCCCGGTCCATTCGTCTGGGGGGAAAAGTTCTGAGTTCTGCCAAATAGCAACAGCTGGTCCTGCCGGATCCAAAGATGCAAGACCCAGGCCGATGACCGGACCTTCGCCAAAGAATATCTACTGTTTAATTAATGTTCGCTTGTTTATTTTATCTATATAAAAATGCTTTAATTGAAAATCTTATTCTCTGAGTCTTTCTGGCCGAACTGCCAATATCTTGGACCGAGAAGGTGAGAACTGCACAAAATACGTCATGCACGATCACCACAAAGACCTCTAAAACCACAGCACGTGCCATACAATTTGGTCCATAGGGGGCGCTGTAATTGTACAAAATCTCATTTTGACTATTCCTTGCCTTCACAAATCACTCCTACACACTACACAAACACACACAATGTCATTCATTCAAAACCCACATCCATGCCCACTTCCAGGAAATCATTTCCACATAAATTCTCACCTCACAACACTGCTCTACCACACACTCATCATACCAACAGTTCCCACATTTCAATATACTGCGGCGGAGGCCAGCCACTGTTTTATTGTTCGTTTGTTTTGTTTGTCCTTTGGCTTTGTCCTGTGTTTGTCTTTTGTCTAGTGTAGCCTTGCATGGTAGTTGTAACCAAGCCAGCACTGTGGTTATTTTGTATTGGGAGCTGGCTGTTGTCCTCTTTTTGTCCCTGCATAGGTTCTCTGTACAAGGCCGGACCTGCACTTGGCTACTGCTCCTTTCAGTTGGGGGCACTGAGGGGACATTTTCTTGCTGTGCACTGGTAACATGCAACACGCTGCAACGGTCAGTGAGTGTTTGTCCTCGCACCTCCAGCACACCTGGGCCCCGTCCCCACACCACACACACACACAACATACTGCACTCCTACAGCTACACACACTCACACAATAGTGTTTGGAGCTTTTTGGATCTCTCTCCACCTCACTCTGACCCTCACTACGCTCTTAAAAAGGAGCCATCAACTTGGTTCCACCGGAAGCGTAGTGACTTCAGCTAGTAAATAACAGACATGGCTTCTGGGGAAATGTTCCCACCTTATGCACCTCAGAGTGTTGCGAGCAACAAGGACAGTGACGCTCGTCCCTCTGTCTCACAGATCCATCGTTCCATTCGTAACGTCCGTTTCCCCTGCTGACCTCTGTGTGCCACACCCCCTTTCCAGCCCCTGATGGCTGACAGAAATTGTTGCCACTAGCAGCTATTGCACATTAGGAATTTAATTGATGATTTCATACCGTTGTGTTTCATGGCAAATGGGAAGGGCAGCTAAGCTTTTACCCTCAGGATTCAAACTAAAGCAAGTTTAACATGTCCCACCCCACTCTTACTTTTAAAGGCCATGTGTATTATTATAACACTAATTATGACACATAAGCTGGGACAGGTCCCACTCAGCCTCCTGTGCTCACAGGCCCAAAGGTATTGGCTGTACACCCTTACTGATAATAGCCAATGCAATATGCAAAGTGATGCGGAGGGTGAGAGGGGTCTCAGCTTATTGTATGATATCCTGGGGGAATATGCTTTCAGAAAAGGGTTATGGTTTATGGGGGTGGAGAGGATAGTGGTTTCTTCGTGGCACAGGCCTGTGTGTAATAGCCATACATGCATGGGTTTGAAAAAAGAGGGTGGGGCATGTCAGAAATAGTTGTAGGTCTAATACTTAGGGCATATACCATCAGATGCCCTGATGTGGTCTATGTGGTCTAATATGTTTTCCTTAAATGGTGCGGTCCTAAATAATTTTAGCTTTACCCTAATTCACCAACATCCAGCGTACTGATTATGGGCTGCATAGTAATGAGGAGAGTGGGGCAAACCTTATGTATTGATTCACACCTTGGGTACCCTGAAAGGCGCTTATGAATTATGTCATATCACATCCTGAGGGTGTAAGCTTTCAGAAATATATAATATAATATGGTAGACTTCATTTCCCCTTCATGGTTTAGACAACAACGTACTGGTTCTATAATTTTCCACCTGAATGCAAAGAACCCCATTCATTTCAATGGGAAATCTACATGAACTGTAATTGGGCTCGGGCATGTGACGTCATCACGTCGGCGGCAGCCATTTTGACAGCCTCGACTGCTTTGTTTACTTCGCGACAAGTAAGGACATACCCTCGTTTAGTCGTTCCATTTTATCTTTTTCCTTCTCTACCATCGCTAGTATGGTCACCCGTTGCTGTGTCGTGGGGTGTAATGAGGCAAGCCATGACCGTAAGGGGAGAAAACTCGGTGATGGTATTTCTTTTTACCGTTTTCCTACTTGGAAGCGCTCCCAAGGAAACCAAGTGTCCGACATAACAAAGAGTCGGCGACTAGCATGGATCGCGGCTGTAAGACGACCAAACATAACTTTGTGTTCTCGGCATTTTCATTCTGGTAAGTTACAGATGGAATACATTTTTTCGTTTTATGCGCAGTTTCTTTGTTGGCTAATCTATAGCATAGGCTTATCCAAAGCAGGGTTGTGATTCAGAGGGCTAGCCGGCTAGCCAGGCCCACTGAAACACAACACCGTTTTCTGCTGGAGTTATTTTGTCATACAGGCTGCATGGGATAATAATTTTGGCTGTTTCACTAGGAAAGCCAGCAAATGAAATGTACACCTCCCATCCGGATTGGGCACCATCACTGCACTTGGGCCATATGGAAAAGAAGGTCACAGAGATTGCACGTTATGACAGACAGGAAGCAAGAAAACGGCGCAGGACTGATAGCATAGCAGCCATGGATGAGAGTGTGATGGATGACACAGCCCTTGTTACACTAGGTAAGTTTTACAAAACGTTGGAAAAGGAGCTCTAAAGTCTTCTCTCCAGCTAAAGACATTATTTGCATGACACATTGAGCAAAACAACAAAATCTGTCTCTGATTCACAGTAAAATCAACCGGGGAAACATTTGGACCTGAGCAGGAAGCTGACCAAGGACCAGTGACAGAATGTGACTTCTGTCAGAGACGGCGCGATGAAATCAACCGTCTGCTGGAAGAGAACAGGGCCCTGAAGTTTGAGCTTGGCCAGAGAAAGATGGATGAACATTCCCTGAAGGACGATGATATTAGGGTGAAGTACTACACTGGACTGCCTGACGCGGAGGTCTTCTTGGCTCTTCTACCATTCATGACACGGATCAGTAAAGTACTGTCACCTTTTCAGATGCTTATCCTGACACTCATGCGCCTCAGATTAAACTTACCAATGCAACACCTAGCCTACATCTTTTGCATTGACAGGACCACTGTTTCCAGAATCTTTGATAACATGATAGGTATTTTGTATAACACCATCACACCATTGATCAGCTGGCCAAGTCGAGATGCCCTGTACACAACTATGCCCCATCAGTTTGTGGAAGCCTTTGGGAATCGTGTTGCTGTTATTCTGGACTGCTTTGAAATATTCACAGAGAGACCATCACATCTTACTGCTCAAGCTCAGGCCTATTCCCACTACAAACATAACACAACTATGAAGTACCTTATTGGTATTACACCAAGGGGATCTATTTCTTTCATTTCCAAGGGATGGGGGGGTCGTATCAGTGATAAGCATGTGACTGAGAATTGTGGTATTCTTAAAAAATTACTACCCAGAGATGTGGTGTTAGCTGATCGCGGCTTTAAGAGGAGAGTGTGGGACTTATGTGTGCTGAGGTAAAGATCCCTGCCTTCACAAAAGGACACTGTCAGTTGCAAGCAAGAGATGTGGAAAATACAAGGAAAATTGCCCATCTCCGAATTCATGTGAAAAGGGTGATTGGAACTGTCAGAAACAAGTACACGTTTTTGTCAGCAAAAGTACCCATCAACATAGTGTTGCCCTGCCAGGGTGAAGACACAACATTCCTTGATAAGATTGTGTCTGTATGTTGTTCTCTGACAAACATGAGCAAAAGTGTTGTGCAAAGTTGAAGGTGTCTTAAATAAACATGCCATGACATACAGCCACGTGAATGTGTTTCATTATTTATTTACAAGTACTGTAACATGACAGAACAATGTAAATTGACAAAAGAATGAATGTAAATAAAGTAAAGTGCAGGTAGCGAAAACCTGAGAACACAATAAAATGTTACAATCAGAATAGTGCAACGTGACAAAACCGGAGAACACAGAACACTGCATTTGAAATATTTTAAGGGAAAATTATATAATTGGAAAAAGTAACAATAAAGAGGTATGTATTAAATGTGTGCACATGTAGAATAACATCAAATATCCCTGTGAACAAACTGTAAACATTCAGTAAAAAAGCAAACAGAAAAAATAGTGCAATTTTGTAAATAGGGGTGGCTGTGTGACTACAGGCAAGCATCACCACACATTTTCTTTGGTGGCCATCTTCCTTCCTGTTCTCTGCCTTTTTGGTGCAGGTGCTGGTGCTGCTTCAGTGTTCTTTGATGTGACAGCTAGTACTGTGGTGGCCTGCGGTGTGGCGGTGTCTCGCGTGTAGTAGCAGCAGATGAGCTCGGGGAGGGCAACCTTGTGAAAAAATTCCTGTGCCTTCTGCAGGCAGGACTCCCAGAAGGTGACATCTGGCATGACCCGGACCACGACGAGGTCTTTCAGTGTCCACACTGCTAAGTCACAGTATACAGACTCCGTCACAAAGATCTGCGTCTGTACCTGTGCATAGTACTTGTGGCCTTGTTTGAGTTGCAGAGTGTTGTCAACTCGCTGAAGACAGAAGTCTTTGTCAGCATCACACGCCTCCTGGACAGTGCTGTCCTCCTGGACAGGTAAGTAGTCCATCAGGTGAGGCACCAACCTGTGGGAATGCAGGGTTTATGCAGAAGCCAGACTGCTCGATTTGCAGGCCATTGTGGTGTGGCGCTTGTGTGAGGTAGTACATCCTGCGTGCGGTGTCCTCGTGTTCCACTCCCCATCGTGTGTCTGCTGTTACAAAATGAGTGGGATAACACACGTTTCTGACTGTGGACACAGCCGGCTTCTCAATGTTGGACACGAGCACGGCATGCATGGTTGAGGCGGTTACTCTCCCTGCCCGTACTGAAAACCAGGCAGGTGACTTCTGCTGCTTCTTTGTTTGTCTCATAATGTGTTGCACTTGTTTGTGTGACACAGCTGTTATGTCCGTCACTGTCTCGCAATGTTTGAGGATTTCAGATAAAGAGGCGTCGTTCAACCCTGGGTCACGCAGGCGGACTGGCAGTGGTGTTGGCATGACCGCTGGCTCGACAGGGTCTGTGTACTCTGTGAAATACCCCTCCACCGTTGACATACACACTGCCTGTTTCTTATGAAGAACGCGGAGCAGTGGCGCCAAGTCCTCCAGGGTGATCTGAGGTGCGGGTTGTGTGCTGGGCCGTGTCCATTGGCCAGGCATGGGAATGTCCTCATTGATTGACCTATGCAGAGCAATCCGCTGGGCTTGTGGCCTACCTGTCCCTGGACTTTTCTGATGGCCGATGGAATCTTCCAGTAAGCAGGGACATCAGTGACAGTCTTTGCTTCACGGACACGGACCGTTGCCTCTACTGCAAAAAGCAGAGCCCCAACGTGTGTACAGGACTCTGCAATCCCAGCCATGCAGGTGCAGTGGGCACAGATGACCTCACCCATGCAGCTTATGATAACCCATGGCTTTAGTGGTGGCTCATTTAGGCGCTGGGAGTGCATGACCTAAGGAGACATAGATGGACACACATTGTTCATTTGCCTTTAAGTGGGAAAACAGTAACAGTAAAATATAACTTAACATTGTAACTAAACTTAATGTTATTAAAACTATCTTGTCTTATCGCTGCCTTAAATACACTTTTAAAACACTTGAAAACACATGTGTTGAGACAGTAGACGTTTGGCTTATGTTCTGTCCCTGACAGTTTATTGGTTTGGCAGTACAGTGCCATCTAGTATTAAGCTGAGTATAGCTCATCTAAGATTTTGTATATTGTTACCGTAGCAACGAACGTTAGGCTGGCTGTCAAAGGTGGACAGTACAGCTTACCTTTGCTCTTACGATGGTCTTCTCGCTCACTTTCAGCAGCTCGATTTCTTGAACAAATTCACTTGTGAGCTGTTTGTAAGCTTCAAGTGACTTGTAGCTGTGAAACTGTTGATGTGTATAGGCGCTAACACCACAAACAAGATAAGCAAAAACATCTGCGATTGTGAACTGCGGCAGTAACTCTTTTTTCGGCACTCCACTCTCTGCTCTCCACCTCGTAAGGGTCCACTCCGTTAATATAACTGATTTTTTTGATATATCTATCTCTGGCTTCCTTCTGTAACCTCTCCCGGTAAATACCACACCCTTTCTTTGATTTTAACATTTCTATTTATCTCTCGTTCTCTTTAGCTCTATTTCGCCTGAATGAATGAATCCGTCTTTGGTTACATTTGGTTACTTTTGGTTACTTTTGTTAAAAGGCTGCCAAAATGGCCCCCGTATTCCAGAATGCTCTCGTGTGCCCTAGCCCTATTGGAGGGCAATTTTTGATCAGCTGGATTGGCCCACAAACAACATTTGTTCAAATTTGTCTTTTATCTACAATTTGGAAGTGAAAGCAAAACTTTTGCATTAATGTGAAATGAAAATGACAAATTGCCTATACGCAGAACCCCACTAAGTTAAGAAGAGCAGACATTTCAGCCTGGTAGCTTTTCTCACCAATCATGTGAAGCAGACACAGACATTCACTTAAAAAGATCCAATCTGTTCACTGTTATTAGGTGCATACAACTTGATAAAAGCCATTTGCACTCAGATAATTGCACTCGTACTTCATGTAATTTTGTACAGAGGGTCTGGACCAGAATCTGTTGAGGAGCATGTAACAGGACCAAGCAACTCCTATCCAATCAGTGAACAGAGGCTGTGTTCGTGAGCCATGATGTTGACTTTGTGTGCTACATTTGAATTTTAGTGCGTAGGTAGGCTAATTGCATACGTGACGACCAGACGTTAGCGATTGGGTAAAGGCAGAGGCACTTGTTTCAAACCTCAGCAGAGTCCACACCTCCAGAAAGAAATCGTTTCTCCCGGCCTCCGCTCCATATCCTCTGTACAAAATGAAATGAAGTACGAGGGGCTGGTTTACCAGGCTAAGTCAGGTATGCATTCTGGGCTGAAAGTGTTGCATGATGGTTAGAAACCTGTCAGACCTGACCAAAAGGTGTGAGGATGTCACCAAAATGCAACCATGTCATATGACCTGAAAACTGGCGTGAGCAAGAAGACAAATCTTAGAGACTCGTGCAGTTGCTTCCACACAACTGCAAGGATCTAGCCACTGCCTCCATGGTGACGTATGTTTGCAATGGTTAGTTACAAATGTACTGACATCTGTGCAGGTGCGTTGTCGGATGCCCCCCACTGAACTCTCAGTGCACCCCACTACAACCCCCCGCCCCCTCCCTGTCCCCCACACACAACACATGACATCCATGTCATCTGCTACAGAGATCGGGAAGGTGTGAGCTCAGTCATATTGTTGCAGGGAGAAGATTTGTGTTGGACTCCACCCCTGCTGTGACAAACAGTTCTTGTTGACGTATGCAGACAGACGGGTTTGTGACGTGAATGAGGCTAATGATTCAGGCGTGAGGGAGGCTGAAATATCTGTTCTTTATACTTTACTATCTGTCAATGAATGCACAGTTGTTGAGAGTGTGGTGCACAGCCTAAATCTGTTGTCTTGTCTGCTTGTTGTTTAGGGCTAGAGGTGGAGGCAGAGGTAGAGGATGGTGAAGACCCATCAAAAACTGGGGCTCTGAGGTCACTCACCAGTGGCTTATGCACATCAGCGCGAGCATCACACCTGCTACCGGTTCAGTGCAGAATCTGCAGACGTGAAAAACACAAACAGGAAAAACACAGCAGGAAAAGAGGAAAAGAAAAACGTATGCAGTGTGAAACAAATTAAAGCAGGAAAAGCGGTTCTTGCCGCTGAAAGGAGAAAAGATGAAGCTCTCCTCCTACATATTGGAGGCAGGGACGTGGTTGCCAGTGAAGCACATTATCACTTCACCTGCTTCAGAGACTACACCCGCTACCTGTCCATAACATGACTTAAGAACAGTTTTTTCCCAAAAGCCATTACCACTTTGAACTCACACATGCACTGACTACACACATGCACTGACCCCACATTGCAGACTCCCAGACCTCCTTCCATCCACCTACTGTGCAATATTTACCTTGGTATGGGACACAGTGCAATATCTTTACTGCAAAATGTCATTATATTTACTGTCAACACACATACTTCCATTGTACTTTCCACATGATACAAAAAGACTTTTGTAGTGTAAGTGTCGCTGCTCAGGGAGGCTTACGGCACATCTCTCTCCTTGTGTGTTCTCTCTTCCACTGGCAATATTAATAAATGTGCAATAACTTGCAGAATTTAATGTGCAATGTCACCCTGTATATAGAACCTTTCTTATCTCTACCTCAGAACTGTGCACCCCACCCCACCCCCTCTTCTATCTTTCTCTTGTCTTGCACTGAGTGAGTTGCTAATAATGTCATTGTACATGTGCAGTGTAAGTTGTACATCTGTCTAGTGACAATAAAAGACATTCTATTCTATTCTATTCTATTCTATTCTATTCTATTCTGTTCTATTCTATTCTATTCTATTCTATTCTATTCTATTCTATATTCTGTCCCTTGTAGCTTTGGCGTGCCTGGGCCTATAATCTGTAGAGTTTTCTTCCTCTTTGTCCATATTTACTTACACAATATTCCCGTGTCTATCCAATAAACATTAGATATCACTCTGTTCTGAACCTGTAAATAAAATTAGGAATGCTTTTGTATTATCACATAATAAAACATATACTGCTTGTGTGTGTACGTGACTAAAGGGTGCACCTGAAAGCCTATATTCATGTGATTAGAACATTCCATTCTCAGGTAAAATTGCTAACTTGCCCTTGAAATTATTCCACATGTAACTTGTGTGTGAGAACTGGACTCCTCGTTTATAAGGAGTTGCCACATCTTCAACGCTGAAGATAAGACACTGTTTTTCTTTGTTCAATAACAGCTAAATGACAGAGACTGCAAACTGAGAAGACAACTGTTTGTCTTGGTGCACATTCTCTCCTTCAGCGCTGAGGCAGTTTAAGCTGAGAAACACTTGTCTTGTGTCCGTTTGTTGATAGCAAACTGAGTTGAGAGTATTTTCTTGACAGAACCCCTCATTTTAACACAACATGATATTACCACGCAGGCACAAAAACCAACTTGCTTTGAATTCCACACAGGTCAGATTAAGAGTCCCATGCTTATGTCACATCAGTCCATAGGTACATGCACACACTGAACACATATGACATGTACTCTGAACATCATGGAGTTTCATAGTATTTCAACCAATAACATGAAATAATACATGTAATATTTGTATGAGAACATAATTATTATTATGGGATGTCCACTGACTGGCGAGGCTTTAACACCACACCAGATGGGCCACAACACACCACACTGATCTCACAGCAGAGACACGAGACTCCTGAAACTAAGTGTCTTACTGTTTACTGCCATGCCAAAGTCAGTCTGATCCAAAGGCAGTTTCCAGTCACCCATGCAGGAGTAGATGCTGTTATGCTGCACCTGGGGATGTGGAGTGTGATGTCTGCAATGGGAGAAAACTCAAAGCTGTGAAGTCCTGTCTGGAGTGTCTCCTGTCATACTGTGACACTCATTTAAAAGCTCACAATGAATTTCACCCAGGTAGAATTCACACCGAGATCGATGCCACAGGGCAGCTACAGGAGATATGGTATGGTATTGTTTTAAACTCCATTAATTAGATGAATAGTGATAGTGATTAATTATATTGATTTGTTAATAAATTGACACGAACTACAGCCATATATATGGGCATAGTTGACATGCCCTTGCTTTCATGGTCACACAACAGTCCATCTTCCAGTCCAGTGCTACATACAACAGGAGCTGTAGTTTGGGGCAAAGACTGTTGGGAAATTATACACAAAATGCAAAAATATCTTACTTCAGCTTGTGTCACACACACTATCATACCATAAACAATACAAAACAAAACAGGTAAATATGTATTGAAATATTGTTTGGTAAAGTGTCATAGAATGCGTATGATTTTTTCATCTTACTGAGGTGAAATATCTTAGTCCTTTAGTCCTCTAATTGGTTTGTATTACTGAATATGTTCCACTAGATGGCAGACGTACTCTATGAATAGACCACTCCTTCCAGGAAGTTTTGTGCGCCACATTAAAATCGAAACTAAGACGTAGGTACCCGAGAAGCTGTTGTCGTATCCTACTTATCAGCGATTAATTAAGGAAATGGCAGAAGCAATGGCGAGTAACCAGGACATTTTCATGTGTCCTATTTGTTTGGATCTTCTGAAGGATCCAGTGACTCTTAACTGTGGACACAATTACTGTTTGGGCTGCATTAAGGGCTGCTGGGATCAGGAAGATCTGAAGGGCGTTTACAGCTGCCCCCAGTGCAGACAGACTTTCACTCCAAGACCCGTTTTAAACAAGAATCATGTTTTTGCTGAGCTCGTGGATCAAATGAGGAAGACCCGAATACAAACTACAGCTCGTGTTGTATGTACCGCTGGACCCGGAGATGTGAAGTGTGACGTCTGCACCGGGAGAAAACCCAAAGCTGTGAAGTCCTGTCTGGAGTGTCTCGTGTCGTACTGTGACACTCATTTAAAAGCTCACAACGAACTTAACCCAGGTAGAAATCACACCATGATCGATGCTACAGGCCAGCTACAGGAGAGGATCTGCTCCCGTCATAAGAAGGTTTTTGAAATATTCTGTCGTACGGATCAGAGTTGTATCTGCTATCTGTGCACGATGGACGATCATAAAGGCCATGACACAATCACGGCTACGACAGAGTGGAGTAATAAAAATGTAAGACGTGGATCTACAAATATCTTTGGGGATTCTTTTTATATTCTTTTTATAGTTTATGCACAGGTCTACTATTTCAGAGCTCTGGCACAGCTGCTTTTTATGAATACCTAAAAAATGAACAAAATGTACCATGTTAAATATGGAGTCCCTTTGCCTATTTCAAAGGGGCGAACCAGAGAATGTTTATGAGATAAAAGGTCCAATGTCTAACAGTCTGTAAAACATTAACATGCTAACTTCACCCCAAGTGTAGCCTACTACCTGTCATAAGGTCCAGTGTCATTTACAGGTTCCAGTTTGGCTCGTGTTTAATGTGTATGAACAGCAGTGTTTCCAGCTGAACTCAGGTCATGATGTTCCACAGCATCAGCTGTTTGTGAAGAATTAGTACAGAACAGTGTCATCTCAGTCAGACTTTATCTGATCTATAGAACATCTAGGTAGTCAGATTAGAAACTAGATGTACCGCATAGCGGTACATGGTATGACCGCCGCAGTGTATTGAAATGTGGGAACTTTTTTGCCAATTTTATGGCATGTGCTGTGCTTATAGAGGTCTTGATCATGCATGACATATTTTATGCAGTTCCTACCTTCTTAGTCCAAGATATTGGCAATTCAAAATCCCAATTTTTGCTATTACCCATATCACTAGGTGGCACTATGTTTCAAGTGAGTGTTTTTGAGAGAGAGTGAGGACTTTTGAAGAATTTTAAGCTATGTGTTAAATGTTCATTGACGTGTAACTTCGAAACGGTTTATCTCAAGATAAATCCTATGATAACTTTTTGTCAGCATTGTCTGTAGATGGCATATACCAAATTTGGTGAGATTCACATGATTGGCCTATGACAAACATTAGCATTCTGCAGATAACAGGCAAAATGAGATTTTGTACAATTACAGCGCCCCCTACGGACCAAATTGTATGGCACGTGCTGTGGTGTTAGAGGTCTTTGTGCTGATCGTGCATGACGTATTTTGCGCAGTTTCCACCTTCTCGGCCCAAGATCTTGGCAACTCAAAATCCCAATTTTTGCATTTACTCATATCACTAGGTGGAGCTATGATTAAAGTGAGTGTTTATGGGCTGGTTCGATACGTTTCTGTAACACTGACATATCACAAAAAATTCATGTTGTTGGGTGAAACGCTCATTGAGTTATTCAGCAAAAACTTTTGCCAGTCTCCCCCTCTTTGACGGACGCTGGCACAGTGGGGGGGTGGCCCTTGGGGGCCAAAAGCTTCTAGTCGCTGAAAAAATGTCTAGGGCTACATGCCTACAAAGATTCATGTCCCCCAGACTTCCAGTGTCCCAGAAACCGTTGACGAAAAGGGAAAACAGTCGCGGCAACACTATAATGACAGCTTTCGCTAGCTTCGCTAGTGGCGGTCATAATACACTATAAATTAAAACTCTGTTGAAAAGTTGAATATCAACAAATCATTTGTAACATGTCTGTACAGCTGGACTTTCCAAGCAGAGTGTAACTGCAATGTCATTGTGCATTTTTATTTTGCTTTGGTTCATGATGGTACAGGAGGGGTTGGGGCAGAGCCAGAGGAGATGTCAGCAGAGAATCCAGGAGAGAGAGAAGGAGCTACAGGAGCTGAGGAAGGCTGTGGAGACTCTCAAGGTGAGAACTGACCAGAGGAGAAGACAGTCTGCAGCAGATTTCTGGTTCTGTAGTGAGATAGTAGTTATGATAAGCTGCTACACAATCATGGCTCTGATGCTGTTTATCAGGGGAGCTCCCCTTACAACCACAGACAGACATTGCCTGCCAGGATTTAGTCTTAATGTAAAAAACTGCCAATTACATTGCAACCCAATTGGATTCATTACTTTCCTCTGAGGAGTCTCCTGACCCATATGTGTGTCTCCTATCAGTCTTCTGCACAGACAGCAGTGGAGGAGAGTGAGAGGATGTTTACTGAGATGATGCGCTCCATTGAGAGAAGGCGCTCTGAGGTGACAGAGCTGATCAGAGCTCAGGAGAAGGCTGAGGTGAGTCGGGCTGAAGGACTCCTGAAGCGACTGGAGCAGGAGATTGCTGAGCTGAAGAGGAGAGATGCTGAGATGAAGCAGCTTTCACTGACAGAGGATCACATCCATTTTCTCAAGGTAGCCAACATTACTTTTTAAAGTGTTCGATATATTAAACAGAGAGGAGCCACAGCCCTGTCAATGTCCTGCCAATCAAGGATTCATCTCAGTAGGTCTACCTCACCCTATTGTGTGTTTCTCTGTGCAGAACATTGTGTCCATCACTGAGAGTCCTTACAGCACAATTTCAACCAGCATGACCTTCAGCCAAAGCTTCTCCTTTGAGCCTGTGAAGGAATCTGTCTCTGCACTGAAGATGCAGCTGGAGGAGAAATTAGATTCAATCTTCAAGCAGGAAATAGTCAAGATATCTGCAGCAGGTTGGGCAAACATAGAATTCATAACAAACACCTTCAAGCTGTTTTAGAGAGTGAGACATGACTCATTAAACATTCATTTTTTAATCTCGAAACAGCAACCAATGTCCAGATCATCCAGAGCATACAATGTGAGTCTACAACACACACGCTCGCATGCACACACACACGCGCACACACACACACACACACACACACACACACACACACGCACACACACACACACAGTGACTGACTAATATGAGACAAAAAATGGGAGACATGTCTGTGTGTCTGGGTCATAGGCCACAACTGTGTGTGTTTGTGAGTGTGTGTGTTTGTGTGTTTTTGTGTGCGTGTGACTTTGGCATTGGTGATGTCTTATGAGGGAATGTGTGTGTGTGTGTGTGTGTGTGTCGTGGTTTGTGTATTTTGTATTTGTTTGTATATGTGTTTGTAGGTATGCGTGTGTGTTTTTCTAAGTGTGTATGTTTTCTAAGTGGATATTTTTGTGTGTCTGTTCG
The DNA here is from genome assembly GCA_027475355.1 of Coilia nasus. Lineage (NCBI taxonomy): Eukaryota > Metazoa > Chordata > Actinopteri > Clupeiformes > Engraulidae > Coilia > Coilia nasus. Next base: position 31,553,541 of record CM050217.1, read on the forward strand.
TGTGTGTGTGTGTGTGTGTTTCTGTGAGTGTGTATGTGTGTCATCCAGAGCATACAATGTGAGTCTACAACACACACGCACGCATGCACGCACACACGCGCACGCACACACACACACACACACACACACACACACACGCACACACACACACAGTGACTGACTAATATGAGACAAAAAATGGGAGACATGTCTGTGTGTCTGGGTGATAGACCAGAACTGTGTGTGTGTGTGTGTGTGTGTGTCTGTGTGTGTGTGTATGTGCATAAAAGTCTGCATAGACATATCTACAGTATTTCTGCATGTAAGTGTAAGTGGGTGCAAAACAAGAAATGTACATGTTGAGAGTATGCGGAGTATGAGAATATGCAGCACCATCTGACTCATCTGATTTCACCAAGTAATTATTGTTCAGGATTCACACAGCACTTCAGTTTCCATCAAACACTAGTGCCTACAGCTTGAAAATGTGTGTAGAATCTGTGCAGAAATGGAATGCCAGTGCCAGTGCTGCTTAGAAATAGGAAGGCATTTCCCCTTAACGTTGTCCTTGATCCACTAACAGTAGTTACTTTGTGAAATCAGACTGCATGTGTTCATGTGTTAGTGTTTGCCCCCTGTGAAGCCCAGACCCTCCCAACACATTGGATGTGAGAAGCAGTTGGGTGAATGACTCTCTGTGTTGGTCTGCAGATACTGATCCTGAACTCCCAGTCAGAAGAGCAGACAGTAAGGGGTTCCTGCCACCAAGCAGTAAGTCATTCCAGAGCAGAGTGCTTCCTAAAGTCCACTATCATCTCTACACTTTTCCAGCATTAAGCAGCAGATTGTTTGCAGTGGGGGGAGCGGTGCTCAGAGGCCTGCCTGCCCAGCCTCACACGCTGCTTCCTGTCAGACAAGTGTGTCCTTCTGCAGGTGGAGTCAGCACATTCAGCTCGGAGATCAGCACCCTCCTGCCCAACTAATGTGCTTTTCAAGCAGAGTTTGGGAGGAGCTCATAGGGATGATTGACAGCAATGAACTCACCTGTGTCCCACCTTCCTTTGTAACCTGCCTGCTGTTTGACATGTCTACACACTGGCATTGAGAATTAGGCCTCTGCCTCCCCCTCCTCCCCCATTTCACTAGTGGCTCTACACTCTCATTCCCCTTCTAGACATAGGGGGTGCAAGCAGACATCACTCTCCAGTGATTATCTCCACTAAAGGCATTCCCTGACCAAGGCCCACTACCAAGCCAAACATGTACTTTCAGACAGCAAGCATAGCTATGGGCCAACTAGTGAAATCAGGGGGTTAGATGGGGAGTCCTGCTTCCTAGAGCTGAATTATTCCAGAGCAAAGATAAAACCAACAACGGTAGTGGCTAACAAGTTAGCACCTATGCTTTTGGGAAACGCACCCCTGATTTCTTCAGGTAAATTATTCCAGAGCAGAGGTGCCCTGACACTAAATGGCCTATCCCCTTACGTCTTGTAGAGCTGTAGTAATCAGTAATCAGTAAAAGTCATCAGAAGGATGTTGAACTCTATTCTGAAGCATACTGGGAGCCAGTGCAGTGAGGCTAAAACAGGAGTGACGTGATCACACTTCTTTGTCCTAGTAAGAAGCCTGGCAGCTGCATTCTGAACAGCTTGAAGGCGTTTGATAGATTTGTGATTGAGACAAGTAAAAAGGCCATTGCAGTAATCAATCCCCAATCCACAAAGGGACCTACAGAGTGCATCCCCATCTTTAGCTGTCTGTTCCACAGGAGATGCTGCCCTGTAAGATTTCTAAAGCTGGAGACTCCTAGTGTCACTTTGTCATGTGATCTCTGATCTCTGATTGAATGTGGAGCATATTGTGGTGTTCATGCACTTATTTAGGCCAATGTGATGTTTTCTGTCTCAGTGTCTGATGGCCAGGCTCTTATTACTGAACCAGTGACCAGAGAGGACTTCTTACACTGTGAGTTGGACAGATGCAGTTCTGCACACACACACACACACACACACACACACACACACACACACACACACACACACACACACACACATTAAAACACATAGACATGCAGGCAGTACAACACACACACAGTGCAACACTCCCACACACACATGCATACACACACACACACACACACACACACACAGATGCTCACATACTTAAACCTAGATACACACACATGTTCACATGCTGACAGACATACACACACACACTCACACACACACACACACACACAGATGCTCACATACTTAAACCTAGATACATACACATGTTCACATGCTGACAGACATACACACACGCACACACACACACAAATGTTCCCATATCTAAACACACATACACATATAGTTGCACATATCCTTAACACACACACACAAATATACAAAACAACAACATACACTCACAAACACTCTCAGAAACACACACACAAACTAACACACACACATACACACAGACACACACATGTTCACATGCCCAAACACACACACTTACATGTGCACATCCCCACAAACACACGCACATGAGAACATGCCCACACAGATGTGCATTTCTACACAGCCCATTAACACACACACAGACAGACACACACTCACATAGACACACACACACACATACATTCCTTTAAAACACTCCAACACACACACAAGCATGCAAACACACACCGACCCCCCCACTTAAAAATTCTTGCACATGCCCACAAACACAGACACATTCACACACGCAAAAACACAAAAAGCACATTCCCACAAACACACACACACATACACACACAACACATGCACATGTTCAACCACACACACACAACAAATGCATACCCAAACACACATGCACACACACGTATACATGCTCACAAGCACACACACACACACACACACACACACACACGTCAACATGTCCACACACACACACACATGCATTTATGCACATGCCCACAAACACACACACACTCACACACACACACACAAACATATACACATAACCACACACAAACATAAGCACAAACCACACACACACACACACAGATGTACATATTTGCGCATGCTCACAAACACACACACACGCAAACATGAACATGCTCGTGCACACACACATACATTTCTCTACATGCTCACAAATGCACTCACACAGACACATACACACACAGTACAATACACACACACTCACACACAGTACAAGTCACACAAACACACACACAAGAACACACACAAAAAGACACACAACACACATACACACACACACACACACACAGAAATATACACAAACCACAACACACACACACACACACACACACACACACATTTTCACATGCACAAACACACACACAGACACACACATACACACATTTTCAAATGTCCAAACACGCACATGACAGCACACACACACAAAGACATGTGCTCAATCACACACACGCATACACACTCACAGAAACTCACACACACTCCTACAAGCACACATGTGAAAATATACACAAACAGACTCACATACACACACATTTTCACATGCACAAACACACACACACACACACACATGAGAGCACATACACACACACGTGCGCTCAAACACACACACGCATACACACTTACAGAGACACACACACAATCCTACAAGCACACATGTGAAAAATATACACAAACCGCAACACACCCACACACACACACATTTTCACATACTTGAACACACACACACACACAATGTTCACATGCCCAAACATACACACACATCTCACAAATGTTCACCTTTCCAAACACACACACATACGCACACACACACACACACACACACACACTATACATAAGCACACGCACAAACATTTTGAAATGCCCAAACACACACACACACACACATGTACATGCGCATGCTCACAAACAAATACACATACACACACACACACACACACACACACACACACTACACATAAGCACATGCACAAACATTTTCAAATGCCCAAACACACACACACACACACACACACGTGAACATGCCCGCACATACACACATGTATATTTCTGTACATGTTCACAAATGCACTCTCACACACACACACACACACACACACACACACACACACACACACACACACACAGTACAACGCACACAAACACACACACACAAGAACACACACACAAAAAGAGAGGAAGAGACACAACACACACACAAACACACACACACACACACAGAAATATGCACAAACCACAACACACACACTCACAGAAACACACACACACAACACACATACACACTTAGAAAAGCACACACACATGCACGCACACACATTTTTACCTTTCCAAATACACACACATTTTCAAATGCCCAAACACACACACACACATTCGCCAAGGCCACAATCACACACAATCACCAACACCAAAGTCTCACACACACACACACACACACACACGCACCCACACACACACACACACACACGCGCAAACACACACTGTACAAAAACACACACACACATACACATGCCTACACACACACACTGTACTGAAATACACACATACACACACACATTTTCACATTCCCAAACACACACACACACATTTTTACATTCCCAAACACACACACACATTTTCAAATGCCAAACACACACACACACATGCACACATACATGTTTGCACATGACTAAACACACACACACACATGCACACATGCCCCCCCCCCCCCCACACACACACGTGCACATGACCACATACATGTGCATACACACACACACGAACACACACACGCATGTACATGAACAAACACACACACACATGCACATGACCACACACACACTCACACACACACACAGCTGACAGAAATAAAAACCTCTCTGTGTCCTGTCTTCTCCTCCATCAGATTGCTGTCACTTCACACTGGATCCAAACACAGCACACACACTCCTCCATCTGTCTGAGGGGAACAGGAGGGTGGAGAGGAGAGATGAGGTCCAGTCATATCCTCATCATCCAGACAGATTTGATGTGTATATTCAGGTGCTGTGTAGAGAGGGTGTGTCTGGACGCTGCTACTGGGAGGTTGAGTGGAGTGGGAGGTGGGTTGGTATAGCAGTGTCATATAAAAGCATCAGCAGGAAAGGAAGGGGTGATAAGTGTTGGTTTGGACGTAATGATCAGTCCTGGAGTCTGTTCCTCTCCAGCTCCAGCTCCTCTTTCTGGCACAATAATAAAAAGACTAAACTCCCTCTAGTGGCCAGCTCCAGAATAGGAGTGTATGTGGATCACAGGGCAGGAACTCTGGCCTTCTACAGCATCTCTGACACAATGACCCTCCTGCACAGAGTCCACACCACATTCACACACACACTCTACCCTGGGTTTGGGTTGAATTCTACATCATCAGTGAAGCTGCTGTGAGTCCCCTACAGGTAAATGCTGTTCTGTGCACCTCTACACACACCTACTAGCCCTCACTCCTCTCCTCTATCACACACACACACACACACACACACACACACACACACACACACACACACACACACACACACACGACCACATACACACAAACACTTATGCACATGACCACACACACACACACACAAACATTCTTAAATGGCCAAACACACACACACACATGCATAAAGAGAAAAACATATACACATACATACTAAAAACAGACACACACACCTACTAGCCCTCACTCCTCTCCTCTGTTACACACACACAGACATGACCACATACACACACACGTGACCACATACACACACACGTGCACATGACCACACATAAACACACATAAACACACACACACACAACTATACACTTGAATACACACACACATTCCAAAATGCCCAAACACACACACACATACAAATCATCATGCTGTAATCTAGCTGACACAAACACACACACAGACTTACAGTCTTTGTGGTGTAGCCAAGCAAATGAACATCAGGCACCACACACACACACACACACACACACACACACACACGCACACAACTCTTAGCTGTATTAGTGCAGCTATGAACCAATGTGGCCTTTATTTGAGAGTTTGTATGCAGATAGTTTAATGGTTGTAATTCTTTCTCATCTCTGTGGAAATATATGTTCCATATTCATGAAAACTGCTCATTTCCATGTCAAACACAAGTTGGGTTGGATCATACACCACTGATGATATTAAAGTAGATTTCTTCTCCTCCAACATTTATTCAACATTTGGACATTTGTATTTCTGGCTGGGTATGGGGGCGGTGGGGGGCTTTTTTGCTTTTGTACTTGCTCTCAAGGATTCTTGTACATGTACATAATAAAATAATTACTCACAAAACTTGAGCATCTGTGAATGATTTTAAAAACACTCACACAGAAGTCATTTCAGTAGTTGATTGATGTTGTGCACATATGAGAATCACATAGTCAGAATAAGAGACCTTTGGAAAGACTGCAAGCACTACAATGCAGCTTGTAGCTCACATGTGACACATGTGACAATCCTTGGTTACTGTAGAATGTTGGTCTTTGTTGCAGTAGAATGTTGGTAACAATAATGTTAACGTATCCCTGGTTACTGTAGAATGTTGGTCTTGGTTACTGTAGAATGTTGGTAACAATAATGTTAAAGTATCCCTGGTAACTGTAGAATGTTGGACTTTGTTGCAGTAGAATGTTGGTAACAATAATGTTAACGTATCCCTGGTTACTGTAGAATGTTGGTCTTGGTTACTGTAGAATGTTGGTAACAATAATGTTAAAGTATCCCTGGTTACTGTAGAATGTTGGTCTTGGTTACTGTAGAATGTTGGTCTTTGTTGCAGTAGAATGTTGGTAACAATAATGTTAAAGTATCCCTGGTAACTGTAGAATGTTGGTCTTGGTTATTGTAGAATGTTGGTCTTGGTTATTGTAGAATGTTGGTCTTGGTTACTGTAGAATGTTGGTCTTTGTTGCAGTAGAATGTTGGTAACAATAATGTTAAAGTATCCCTGGTTTCTGTAGAATGTTGGTCTTGGTTACTGTAGAATGTTGGTCTTTGTTGCAGTAGAATGTTGGTAACAATAATGTTAAAGTATCCCTGGTTACTGTAGAATGTTGGTCTTGGTTAATGTAGAATGTTGGTCTTTGTTGCAGTAGAATGTTGGTAACAATAATGTTAAAGTATCCCTGGTAACTGTAGAATGTTGGACTTTGTTGCAGTAGAATGTTGGTAACAATAATGTTAACGTATCCCTGGTTACTGTAGAATGTTGGTCTTGGTTACTGTAGAATGTTGGTCTTTGTTGCAGTAGAATGTTGGTAACAATAATGTTAAAGTATCCCTGGTTACTGTAGAATGTTGGTCTTGGTTACTGTAGAATGTTGGTCTTTGTTGCAGTAGAATGTTGGTAACAATAATGTTAAAGTATCCCTGGTTACTGTAGAATGTTGGACTTTGTTGCAGTAGAATGTTGGTAACAATAATGTTAAAGTATCCCTGGTTACTGTAGAATGTTGGTCTTGGTTACTGTAGAATGTTGGTATTTGTTGCAGTAGAATGTTGGTAACAATAATGTTAAAGTATCCCTGGTAACTGTAGAATGTTGGTCTTGGTTATTGTAGAATGTTGGTCTTGGTTACTGTAGAATGTTGGTCTTTGTTGCAGTAGAATGTTGGTAACAATAATGTTAAAGTATCCCTGGTTACTGTAGAATGTTGGTCTTGGTTACTGTAGAATGTTGGTCTTTGTTGCAGGAGAATGTTGGTAACAATAATGTTAAAGTATCCCTGGTTTCTGTAGAATGTTGGTCTTGGTTACTGTAGAATGTTGGTCTTTGTTGCAGTAGAATGTTGGTAACAATAATCAACAATAATCTATTGTAGAATGTTGGTGTTGGTTACTGTAGAATGTTGGTCTTTGTTGCAATAGAATGTTGGTAACAATAATGTTAAATTATCCCTGGTTACTGTAGAATGTTGGTCTTGGTTATTGTAGAATGTTGGTCTTGGTTACTGTAGAATGTTGGTCTTTGTTGCAGTAGAATGTTGGTAACAATAATGTTAAAGTATCCCTGGTTACTGTAGAATGTTGGTCTTGGTTACTGTAGAATGTTGGTCTTTGTTGCAGGAGAATGTTGGTAACAATAATCAACAATAATCTATTGTAGAATGTTGGTGTTGGTTACTGTAGAATGTTGGTCTTTGTTGCAATAGAATGTTGGTAACAATAATGTTAAATTATCCCTGGTTACTGTAGAATGTTGGTCTTGGTTATTGTAGAATGTTGGTCTTGGTTACTGTAGAATGTTGGTCTTTGTTGCAGTAGAATGTTGGTAACAATAATGTTAAAGTATCCCTGGTTACTGTAGAATGTTGGTCTTGGTTAATGTAGAATGTTGGTCTTTGTTGCAGTAGAATGTTGGTAACAATAATCAACAATAATCTATTGTAGAATGTTGGTCTTGGTTACTGTAGAATGTTGGTCTTTGTTGCAATAGAATGTTGGTAACAATAATCAACAATAATCTGCAGTAGAATGTTGGTAACAATAATCAACAATAATCTACTGTAGAATGGTGGTATCAGTATCCAATTCAGTTCAGCTTAGAGTTTATTGTCATGTGAAAAAGGTTGTTACCAAATGCATTGAAATCCTCTTCACATGCTTGAATTATGAACAGCTATCCATCAGTATGTATAATAGTGATACAGTCACTTATTGCTTTAAAAGTGTAAAAGTAAACTTTTTAAAAAAACTTTTTTAGTTCATACTTGATTTAACAATTACTGACTATTTTTGTTAGAATGTATAGGATTTTTTTTTACTATATCAAGCTATAGCCTGTATACATATGTTATGATTTGACTGTCCTTTCACATGTAATGCCATATAATGCTTTTTGTTATTTTTCTGTAAGTATTTCTGTTTATAACGTGTCTGCTAAATACTATAACTGTAACTGTAAATAGCGGGGGGATCAGTGTATGATATTTACTCTGTGGAGTGCTAAAGAGTCTTCTAGCACAGGGATAGAAAGTGTCTGTAAACCTTGCTGTGCCTGTACAGATAGTCCTGAGGCGTTTGCCAGAGGGCAGTAAGGTGAAGAGTACTCGGGAAGGGTGACTAGAGTCTTTCATGATGCACTTTGTGTTCCTGTGGCAGCGTGTGATGTACACGTCCTGTATTGCAGGGAGCTGTGCTCCTATCATCTGTAGTGCACTTTGAAGCCCCTTTGTAGTGCTTTCTTCTTCTCTTCTCTTCTCTTCTCTTCTCTTCTCTTCTCTTCTCTTCTCTTCTCTTCACTGCAGCTGCAGTTCATAGCAGGATGGAATGCACCCTGTTAGGATGGACACAGCACACCTGTAGAAACTGCTGAGGACTGTAGTGGACATTGGGGCTGTCCGCAGATGCCTGAGGAAGTCAAGGCGTTGATGGGCTTTTCTGGGGACAGCTGTTGCATGCTCTGTCCACTTGAGGTCATCACTGAGGGTGACCCTGAGGAATTGAAAGGTGCTGACTCTCTCCACAGCATCCTCATCCATGTCAATGGGGGAGTGGGCTGCATCCTGTCTGAAGTCAACCACCATCTCTGGAGTGCTAAAAGAGCTTCAGTCTCAGATGTTCCTTTCTTTCCAGTCTTCATGAAACTTTCCCCAGTTTTCCCACTTCCTTGCTAGTAGAAGGTTCTGAAGTGTGAGGCGTGAAAAGATGAGGATGTGTTATTGTTTCTCCATCTTGAAGAGTGGCTTTATTGGCACAGCTGTAAACATAAAGTGATATTTATATTAATGAAATGAAAAAGATTTGTCATGTTTGTGTGGGGATCTGTGTTTTCTGTGTTGGTGGCTACCTGTGCTGACAATCAGTGTGGGGATCATGTGATCTGCATTGTGTGGCTGCTTGTCTGGAGTCACATGACAGACTAGGAAGTTCTAAAAGTTTGGCCTGTGGAGTTTACACTCTCTTTCTGCTGCCATTTGCCACTGTGACCAGCCTTCCCTGTCATGCAGGGTGACTGCTACGTAAGGGGTAACATCCGACGAGGCGTGCATTATACAGTTTTAAGTCAACGAGGTGGAGCCTAAGAACTTCCCGACGCGAAGCGGAGGGAAGTTTGCTCCGCCAAGTTGACTTAAAACTGTATAGTGCACGCCTCGGAGGATGTTACCCCGCTTATGACCCGGTTAATGCCACTCAATTATGTAGAATGTATTTAAAATAATTCTCAATTAACTTAGAGGGTTAACTTAGACTCAGTTTCGCTACAATGTGGCCTACAATGTAGCCTAATATTTGTAACGTTAAGTAGAGCGCTACGCAGCCCTCAGTCACTAGCCAAATTGGTTGTCAAGGTTACCTTTCATTTGGTAAGGTGATTGCTACTGCTCATCAGGTGTTAGCTAGCTTGGATTGAGCAACGCGACACATGCAATACTTATTCCAAAACGTTGATTTATTTGTTATTTTCGGTTTACTATTTTTTTTAAGTTCATGGAAATTGAACTCGACATTGCCATTAATTGTGAAGTTTGATAGAGACGGTTACAGTAGGTACGTACATTCTATTGGGTATTGATATGGAACGGTGCTGAAGTTTTAAACTTTTTTTGCCAGAACTACTTTCAAGGCGTGCATGATATACGATTTTACTGCATGCCTAGCAACCAATCAGAAAGCAGCACCACGTTCCAGAGGGTCATAAAACACTGTGTTCCACTCTTCATGAGTGTTTGGGCTACAGTCCCTCTGGTAACTTGTTTCATGTGATTTTGTTTTTTAAATTGTTTTATACGGGTATTTGAAATGTATTGATTATGTATCTGTAGCACTTGGAATGCAATGCTATGTTTGTTGTATGTATGTGTTATTTCTTTTTAAAGGGACCAGGCCAGCCACTGTTTTATTGTTCCTTTGTTTTGTTTGTCCTTTGGCTTTGTGCTGTGTTTGTCTTTTGTGTAGTGTAGCCTTGCATGGTAGTTGTAACCAAGCCAGCACTGTGGTTATTTTGTATTGGGAGCTGGCTGTTGTCCTCTTTTTGTCCCTGCATAGGTTCTCTGTACAAGGCCGGACCTGCACTTGGCTACTGCTCCTTTCAGTTGGGGGCACTGAGGGGACATTTTCTTGCTGTGCACTGCTAACATGCAACACGCTGTGGTATTTTGTAGTGCTATTTACAGATCTTGTGTGGTGTTGGGTTTGCTGAGTCTGTCTCTCTCACAGGGCCTCCTAGGAGGGGAGCTGGGGGTGCCGTGCCGACCCAACCTCGTTAGTTGAGAAGCTTCGGACAGTTTCCCCTTTGCAGTCCCTTAATTGTAATAAATTTGAGTTTGTGCACATGCCTCTTGTAAACTGTTCCTTTGCAGGGAGGGGTTTAGAATCAGCCGTACTGCACAGAGTAAAAGGGGTTTCTCCCGCCCGTCTTAGGGGGTGGCGTAGTCAGCCAGTTGAGCAGGTATTCTGCATGTCAGGTAGCACATTTGTAAAGTGGTTGATGAAGCCTGGCTGAGGCGACTGGGCCGAAATGCTTCTGGGGAAATTTTCCCACCTTATGCACCTCAGAGTAGCCGTATTTAAGATTCCAGTCCGCCCGTCTTCACCTGGCTGCATACGTCAACGAGAATTGCTGGTCACAGCAGGGGTGGGCATTAAATGCGGAAAATAAAGTCGAACACAAATCCTAACGAGACTGAGCTCGCGCCTCCCCCATCATCGTAGCAGATGACACACAAGTCATGTGTGGAGAGGGAGGGCGGGGGTTGTAGTCCTCTACAGTCTATGGTTGTAGTGGGGTGCACTGAGAGTTTAAGTGAAGTCGAGTCTTTCTTATTGTTTAGATTAACATTGGAACAAAACGAGTTGCCCCAAAGTGCTCCACAACACAAACATGAAAACTAAGACAGCAAAACCATAAAACAAAGGCCATAAGTAGGTATATAACACGGACAATGAAATAGAAATGGGATTAATAATTAAATAAATAATGGGCCGGGCTTGACAGCGTCAGATAAACCATCAGAACAAGGTAAAATAGAGAGAAGAGATATATCTTCAAATTGGAGTACAATAACGTACACTTTAGATGACAAGTTCAGTCGGGGAGCACCGGACAATGCACCTGCACAGACGTCGGTGAACTTTTAACCAACCACGGCAAAGTAGCGTCACCGAGGAGGCGTTAGCTAGCCGCTTGCAGTTGTGTGGAGGCAACTGCAAAGGTCTGTACGATTTGTCTGTAAGCGTCATGCTCCCGTGAGTTTTCGGGTCATGTGTCATGGTCGCATTGTTGTGACAACTCGTGACAACCTCACACATTTCGGGCATGTCGGACACAATTTCTAACCACAATGCAACATTTTCAGCGTCAGGCTGCAAACGGATGCAAACGTCTAGGTCAAGTCAAATGCAGCTAGTGTTGCGAGCAACAAGGACAGTGACGCTCGTCCCTCGGTCTCACAGATCCTCTGTGTGCCACACCCCCTTCCCATCCCACCCCCTTCTCGCTCAGCTCAGCTCAGCTCAGCTCCACCCAATGAGGCCCAGTCAGCCCATGGCTGCCACAGAGCTTCTGAAGGACACCTGTGGCCACACAAACTCTCTTAGTTCACTCAGCACTTAGCGCAGAAGCTGCTTGTTAGCTTTGCTGCTGCTGCATCTGTTCCTTCTTTGTGTGCGCTACTGAAATGGCTAAGCGCTATATTGGCTTTGTGCCTTTGTTTCTGCTTCCAGTCATACTGAATAATGCTAGTTGGGACACACGTGGACTGTAATGCAACCTTCAAATCCTTTAGTTTGTTTGCTATTGCCAGTGCTTCATTCAGTGAGCTTATGTTCTGCCTATGTATGCTGACATTCTGTTTTGATATTGCTCTTATTTGCCTGTATAATAGTTCTGGGCCAGGCAAATGTGGGAGACATCAGTCAGTGTTTTCTGTGTTCTGATCTCACCTCTGAATGTGTCGTATTTGTTTGGCATGGAGCCAGTTGCACACACACACACATCGTCCTTCCATGCAGCGTTTTTATTCACACACACGCACACCCCATACATGTGCTTAGACTTTATGCATCAATAAAATAAAAAGGGGAGCTCTTAATCCTGACTGGGAAGTGTTCTCATCAACACCCCCACTACACTGGTTTCAAGCCCCCTCCTCCTCCTCACACCCCTTTTCAAATAGTGAACTCACCCCAACACACAGTAGCCACCATATTTCTCATATCATATCATTTTAATTAGAAATCTAAGAGCTTTATTGTGTGTGTAGATGAAGTAAATGCTTTAAGAAGCTCTCATGATGAGCCTAAATGACTAAATGGCTCCTCCCATCTCCTTGGTTGTGGAGTGCCAGCGTTGAGGATCCAGGTGGAGGACATCCTATGTCCAGTACGCACATGCTGGCCTCTGCTGCTCAATCATATCCACAGTCCAGTTGCACAGGTGTTCATTCACACACACACACACACACACACACACACACACACACACACACACACACACACACACACACACACACACTTCCACCTCAGATTGCCTGTTGTGAGTGTTTCTGTAGGTCCAGAAGAAGACAAAAGCAACTCCAAAGATGTGAGAGATGACAGCAGCCCCACCTCTGCACCTCTGCTGTAACACACATCAGCACAGCACATCCAGCTTCTAGTGTGACAAATGACTTCATGAGCCCATTGTTCCACACTGTCTGACTGCCTGTGTCAAGTCCTTCATGGCATCTAAGAGAAGTTCTGTGTGTTTGGATTATGTGTAGGCCTACGATATGTAGCCTCTGTGTGCACAAGGTTGTTGTGAAAGACAAGAGACTAGACACTGCAACTGGCTCTTTTAAAAGTGTTCCCATGCTCAAGCCTTTTCACAAAACATAAAGGAGAATTCTGGAACTTTCCATGTGTGATTTATTGTTATTAATCATGATTAAGTTTTAAACCCCATTTAGTAGATTAATTAGATAGTGAATAATTATATCTTTTTAAAATCAATTGACATGAACTACAGCCATATATGGGCATAGTTGACATGCCCTTGCTTTCATGGTCACACAACAGTCCATCTTCCAGTCCAGTGCTACATACAACAGGAGCTGTAGTTTGGGGCAAAGACTGTTGGGAAAAGATCCATGGCATAACCCACAATTAACTACTCACAATCACCAGAAATACAAGAATTATACACAAAAATATCTTACTTCAGCTTGTGTCACACACACTATCATGCTATAAACAATACAAAACAAAAACAGGTAAATATGTATTGAAATATTGTTTGGTAAATTGCCATAGAATGTGTATCATTTTGTCATCATTTCCGGAACAGCAGCAACGCCGGAACGAGAGAAGAAACTATCCAGCAAAAAGCAAAGTTTTCTACAAAGCTTTACAAACACCTTCTTAATTTCTTTCTACAATCTCTGTTTAAAACTTACTTCAAGTTTACTTACTTGCATAGAGTTAAATTATACTTCACCACATACACTTATTCGTTAGCGCTAAATACACCGCACATCCAGCTTGTTTTTAGCATTACCTAGCATCCTAAACTATCAAGCTAACTCGGTAAAAGCAGCTGCATACTACTATAAACGTGTAAACATCCTATAAATTACAACACCAACATGGATACACTGGATTGCAGCTGCAGGGGCCCTCTGCTCCTCCACGAAGCCAACATGGTGATTGATTCTCTTAAAAGAGACATTTGCCGGCTTACAAACGACCTAGCTAGGAAAGATACACTTATCTCTGCATACGGTTCCACTCTACGAGCCCAGGTTCAAAGTCAAATTGATATGTCGTTTCAGGCGAGATTTCCTGAAGAATCTGCCACCACCTCGCTGCCGGCATGCTCAACCACACAACGGAACCAACCCTGGACCGAAGTTGTCGCTCGCCATCAAAGGGGAGTACTGAGGAGATTCTCTCCACCTCCTCCTTTCAATCTTTCAAACCGGTACTCGGTGCTAGCCGATAGTAACGTAGCTCACCCTGCTCAGGACATTCCTCTTCCCCCACAGCATCCCACAGCCACCTGCTCCGAGACGAGTCGCCCGGGAGAGACCCGGCCACCCTCCGTCCTCCACCCGGCCAGCCGCGGTCCTCATCGGGTCCTCCATGGTGCTCCATGTGACCCTAACGAGGAGCGAGACGTGGTCCCTGCCCGGAGGCCGTGTGGAAGACGTCCAGGCCAGGGTGCCCGAGGGGGTGGAGCAGCACCCGACTACCTCTGCAATCGTGGTCCACGTCGGGTCAAACGACATAAGGCTCCAGCAATCCGAAAAACTTAAGTCCGATTTTACCTCTCTAATTCAAACCATACTCGCCACTGAGCAGAAATCAGAGCAGAAATCATTCGAGACCCTAACTACCTACAGGATGCCCCTAGTAGGGTACCACCGACCCTACAGAATTTTAGCGCCATTACGGAAGACGATCTCTATAAACTTGTTAAACATAGCAAGCGGTCAACATGCAGCCTTGACCCTATTCCCACTTTCCTTATGAAAAATAATTTTAACTACATCTCCACACCCCTATTACAGATCATTAACACCTCCATTCTCAAAGGCGTTTTCCCAAGCGCCTTTAAAACTGCTGTAGTGAAGCCATTGCTAAAGAAACCAAATCTGGACTATAACACACTAAACAACTATAGACCAATCTCCAACCTCCCATTTATAAGCAAAATACTTGAAAAGGCTGTATTCTTACAGCTCAACCAATTCCTTAATGAAAATGACATCCTAGAAAAATTCCAATCAGACTTTAGAGCAAATCATAGTACAGAGACGGTTTTAACCAAAATAGTAAACGACCTCAGACTCAGTACAGCCTCAAACAAAGTCTCTGCCCTAGTCCTCTTGGACCTAAGTGCCGCCTTTGACACAATCGATCACAACATACTACTACATCGTCTCAAAACTTGGGTGGGCCTCTCAGGCCATGTACTAAAATGGCTTGAGTCATACATCACCAGAAGACAATTCTATATTACTATAGGAGATCATATATCTAAAAATCACAACGTACCCTTCGGTGTTGCTCAAGGCAACTGTCTTGGCCCCCTCCTTTTCTCATTATACATGCTACCGCTGGGCAACATTATCAAAAAACATAATATAGACTTAGTTATGCTGATGATACACAACTTTATATCTCAGTTGAGCCAAACAAAACCACAGCTCTACAGTCTTTAACCTCCTGTTTGCCAGCTGTCACGCATTGGATGAGCAATAATGTCGTATTTTCTTAGAAATGATTCTGGAGGAGGTTTTGCTGTTCACAGGTCTTTTATTTGCGTTCACCGAGAGGAAGCCTGACCACAACAGAGCATCTCCTAGCCATCCTCCTCTCCTGTTCCATTCTGACTGCTTTTAAACTACACACATCAGTATCATGTTGACTAGTGTCCAAATTCAGACACAGTGACTTCCAGTCTGTTATCCTTACAAGGGTGACTCCCAAATAGCACACACATAGGTAATGGTTCCTCTGTCAGCAGTTCTGCTGCTGCTGAGTCTCCAGCATGCCACACACACACATTCTATTCCTGTCACACAGACACTCCACAGAAAGACACTTACAGAAATTACCACATTCCTCCCTTTTTCGGAAGCCTATGCTTCTCGAAACACAATAAACAGCATTTTACATCATTATAATACACACAACATGCAATCACCCAAATTTTCCCGGTGACAGTCTCATCTGACTATCTGCAGAATATCCCTTAACCATTGAGACCTCAAGGTATATTCTCCCTAGTCTGATTCTCAATGATACATATTTCACAAACATCATTCTGACATCATTTTGATCTTTCAGAAGGTTCCATAACTTTGATTTCCAGAATACTCTGAAAACTCTTTCTTAAGAGATATCTCTCTTCACATTTAACATTACAACAAGCTACTAAATGCAAATTCATTCTTATCAAAGTCCCATTGATATTAATCCTGAAAAAAAAAAAAAAACAATAAAATCCTTTTTGTTCAAACTGGTCAAACCACCCCAGTGATGGGCCATCACCCTCCTCCATTCAGTAGCCCATAACCCCTCCTCCATTCAGTGATGGGCCATCACCTATTCCATTGTGTGGGCTATCAGCTATTCACCCGCTGACCCCCCGCTGATCAGGCTCCAAGAAGTCTGGTAGAGCCCTCCAATCACTCCCCTTCACGGTACACGGTACATGGTTTCAAAGCCAATCAGTTTCCTCATCATTCACGGTTTTACACCTAATCAGCTTCACGGGTTCATTCCCTATACACGGTTTTCGTGACTACACGGTTTCACTGTTCATGAGTGGTGTGTGTGTCTTCACTGAGGGACATATAACTTTTGTTCTGACCGGACAATCTGTGGCGATTATTGTATACATCAATCAGCCCCTCTCCATACAGTCCTTTCTGGTTTAGTGTTGGTTTTCACCAGCCCCCCTTTTTACATGGTCCTTCGCCCCGGATACGATAATTACCACAGCCACGATGTCCTTCCCTGATGGCAGCGTTCGTCCTCGCCGTGAGCCCCACCAGCCTCGCCGGCTTGACGATTTTCTGGTGACCCAGCCACAGCGACGCTTGCCACAGGATTGGACACACACACACACCCGCCACTCCGACGTGGGAGACAGCAGGCCCCGGGATGCCTTACAAGCGCCCCCTGCTGTACAGACGTATCCTGACGCCTCAGCAGCGATTCTCTCCGCCCTCAGAGAGCTCACTGAGGACAACCGGCGGATCAAGGAGGACAACCTGCAGCTGAGGAGAGACATGCAGCAGATGTACCAGGCCATCGCTGCACGCCCGTCAGCCAGTCTCCAGGTTCCTGTCGTTACGCCAGGTCCTACCTCGGGTGAGCTACGTGGGGCAGAAGGAGGCGTAGCCGTTGCAGGACCACAATCTCCCCCGTTCACCTCTACGCCGCTGCATGCAGACAGGGCATCCAGTCCTGCTGCGCCGGCACATTCGCCTCACCAGTCGTCACCACTACGGCCACCTGTAGTCGATGCAGCGCCACAACCCCCACAACACAAGGCACAAGCTCCTCATCAGCCATCCGCCTTGGTTGCCGAGCTGACGGAGCATCTGAGGAGTCTGAACCTGCTGCCGGGCCAGACTTCCCCTGCCTCCTCCCAACCTGTACTCACTCCTGAGTGCATGGCTCCCTTTACCCCACCAGGCCTCTCGTCCGCGAGGCCCCAGCAGACTGCACCTCATCCACCGGTGCACCCGATGGCAGAGCGCCAGGAGCAGTATGAGCAGCCACCGCTTCCACGTCGCCTAGGACGACTCCCTTCACCGCCTCGCCAGGAGTCAACCTACCGTGGACCGAAGCCGTACATCCCCATGTTTACAGACGACGACCCTCGCCAGTTCTCCAGGTTGAAGTTGGCCCTGGACAACCTTCTGCCCGCCGATGCCACAGAGCGCTTTAAATACCAGATCCTGGTGGAGCATTTGAAGCTGCATGATGCCTTGCTGATAGCGGATTCATATTGCAACAGCAAGTATCCCTACAGTAAGACCATGGATGCCCTCACCAAGATGTTTGGTCAGCCCCACCGCCTGGCACTGAGACACATCAATGAGGTGTCGGATGAACCTCCCATCAGGAGTGGCGACAACAGAGGGTTCCGCCTGTTTGCCTTGAAGGTGAGAGCCCTGGTGGGGATGCTGGAGCAGCTGGGGACAGAAGGACAGACAGAACTGCAGTGCGGGTCACATGTGTCTCGTTTGCTGTCCAAGCTACCACATGAACTGCGGGCTGAGTTCAAGCGGTACGTCCACCCCTTGCGTGTGCCTATCCCCACACTGATGGACTTCGCGGAGTGGCTGGAGTACGAGGTCCCTGTCCAGGAGGACGACTACGCAGCCAGCCACCCCAGGGCAGCAGGGAGTCAAGTGGACAGACAGCGGAGCACCAGGGTGGAGCAATCGACAGCCACCCGCTCCACTACAGTCTTGCTCGTCGACTCCCCAGCTAAGCAGGCAAAGCCAACACAGGAGGCTCCACCTCAGACAGCTAACCCACCTCAGAGGGCAGACCAGCCGCAGAAGTACTGCCCCTTCTGCAACAGAGCGGAGCACTACTTCAATCAGTGCTCTCTCTTCAAGGCGTTACCCACGGAACTGCAGGGGAAGTGGATCAAAGATGGGAAGCGGTGCTTGAGGTGCGGTCGCGATCATCCAACTGCGCAATGTTACCTCAAGGCTCGCTGTCAGCAGTGCAACCGCACCCACCTGGAAGTGCTGCATGAGGTCAACAGTCCCAACTCGCCTCCCTCGTCAGAGAAGTCAGCCACCACCCGTGAGCCTGTGACCTACTACGTGGATCCCGCACGTGGTAGCACAGTGCTACTCAAGATGGCGAAGGTGTGCCTTCATCATCGTGGGAAGAGGATGGAGACGTATGCCATCCTGGATGACGGGTCTGAGCGCACTATCCTCCTTCACAGTGCCGCTCAGAAGCTGGGTCTCCAGGGGCAGAAGGAGGAGTTGGCCCTGAGGACTGTGCGCCAGGATCACAGGACTGTGACAGGGAGGTCTGTCTCTTTCTCTGTGTCCTCTGTTGATCAGCCTCGGAAGCAGTTCCGCATCCAGCAGGCGTTCACCTCCCCCGAGCTTCGCCTGTCCAGTCATTCCCATCCTGTACAGGCCCTTCAAAAGACCTACTCTCACCTCAGAGGTCTGCCTCTCCATCAGTTTCCTCGTCCTTTCCACGGTACACGGTACATGGTTTCAAAGCCAATCAGTCTCCTCATCATTCACGGTTTTACACCTAATCAGCTTCACGGGTTCATTCCCTATACACGGTTTTCGTGACTACACGGTTTCACTGTTCATGAGTGGTGTGTGTGTCTTCACTGAGGGACATATAACTTTTGTTCTGACCGGACAATCTGTGGCGATTATTGTATACATCAATCAGCCCCTCTCCATACAGTCCTTTCTGGTTTAGTGTTGGTTTTCACCAGCCCCCCTTTTTACACTTTTCATTTTCAATGAATTTTCCTTTCCGTGTACGTGCATGTCAGTTTTTCATTCTTGTTACTGTATTGCAATCTTTATGAAGTGTGACGCATATAAGTATGTGAATTTCATTTCATGTTGTTATGCAATGAGTGTATCAGAATCAGGGCTTTGAACCGGTTCAAGGAACGAAAACGAAAACCGGAAACTTTTAGCATTTTGCTTGGAACAGAAACAAAACCAGAAACTTTATCATTTTTTTTGTTCTGGAACAGAAACGCTTATTTAAAAATAATGGTAACCGGTTAATACCGGTTTATTTCGTTCTTTTAAAATTCTGTATAGTCTAGAATCAAAGTCATTCGTCTCCTAACCTAACGTCTATGGTAGCCTACAATGACCCGATGAGGTTCACTTCCTGTGACGTTCAAGATAGATGTTCATTGATTGAGAGGGCAGGAAGACCGTCATCAGATGTATGGGGAAAATTAGTTTTAGACACAATATCAATAGGATATATTTGCCTTGCGAATATTAAATCGACTGTCTATGCTTTTGTGACAAGGGTGTGGTGTAGAAATTGGTATTTTTTTGTTATATGGGAAAAAAATGTTGACTACTTTCATAATCGCATATAGCCAATGTTTTGTTGGTTAAATTACCTGACATATGGTATGGGAATTCTTTTTTTTCTTATGTATGGAAAGTTTTTCATTGCCATATAGTCTACAATAAATGTGAATGGCATTTTTGTTAACAATGCCTGGCGGATATGGTAAGGTAGGCCTAATTGCAATATTTTGTTTATATAGACTAAGCCAAGTTAATCTGGTATGGTCCATGCTTTGATAATTTTTGCAAAATGTTTGAATACAATAAATAGCACAATTCTTGAAGAAACAATTGTTGTCTGGTTCTATGAAGGTTGTATTATAAATGATATATATATGTAAGTCACAATATAGCTATAAACTAGCAGTATATAGAATATATGCCTATTGTTGTTAAACAGCTGACAAGGAACGTAATTAACCGTTCCGGGAACGATATTTTTTTGTTCTAACCGGTTCGGGAACGTCAATTTTATGGTGGAACCCAAAACCAGAAACATTAAAATTCTGTTTTTGCTCGGAACGAACCAATTGGCAAAAAATTCTGGTTCAAAGCCCTGATCAGAATATATATAGGTTACTGTTTTTCGAATCTACTCTATATTTGTCTAAATATGTACTGCTCCTTCCTGCCAGGGCTGGTTTTGACAGTTCCTTGTGTTCCACAAAAATCTTCTTTTACCCAAAGTCTCCTCCCTTTGAGGCTTATCATCCAGAACAGCATAAGGAAGCGCAATTGATAATTCTCATTCGTCTCAGTCAATGTCCTCCACTTCATCAGCCAGCCCCGACAGGACTATTTGAGATCTAACCTGTCCTGCCACTATCCTCATGAACAAGATTCTCAGACAGAAAACAAAACAAAAAAACAAAACTAAAGAAACAAATGAAAAGAAACAATGAGAAGAATGCCTTCACTTAAAATAGCTATTTTGACAAACCATGCAGTAAAAGAACCAAAGGTAGTTTTTATCCAATGATCAAACCCACTGACCAATCTTAATATCCCGACAGGTATTTTCTGCAAGTTCAATACTCAAAAAATTAAATAATTACCAAATGAAACATGAGCTACACTTCTATTATCTAATGCATACCCAATTGAACTATCCTGTATTGCATTAACACATGCACAAAACCCCACTCTTCTGGCAGAAGATTCTACAATCCCCCACTCTGGGCCACTGGCCCACCAAATAATTTGCCAGAGAGACATTTTGATGTTCTAATGATGAATGAATGATGACTTTTCACATGCCTTAGATTAAAGATCATGACGCTTAACATCATATTGTCATACTTCAATTCTCATAATGTTTTCAAAATTCACAGTTCCTAATCCCACCGAACATTCATAACCACTACCAAATAATGGTTTTAAACATTCATGCACCTACGATAATTCATAATAACACTAAGTAGGATTTGGAAAACACTTTTTACATTCTTGATCATAATATTCTAAAGTACCAAAATGACAGAGATGCATAACAATCATTGGAGATCATGCCTGTGCAACTTCATAATAGTTTTCCCACAGATGATAAGTTTTTGCAGTAAACTCATCCCACTCATACCAACTATTATTCCAAAATGGCAAATAGCTATCATCAGGCTTCGAGAAATACTTCTCTTAGCATGGCAATACACACCACCCGTGTTATGAACCCATGAAACCAAAGAACAATTGATCTTATTACTACCCCATGTAGGTGAACTGAACCTAATTTAGCACAACTTCCTAATTGGTAATTAATAACTTCATCAGCAGTGACAACATATGTATTTCTCCAGCATTTATATTTTTTGCACTTCAGTTGTATGTTAATACTTTCAATAACTGGACCCTCGGGTTAACAGAAGTTATACACGCCAGGAGTCTACCAAAGTTGCACATGGCGACCATCCTTTGGACCTAATTCTACAACATATAACATCTGGAGTTTCTTTAAAGAACACATAGATTGAGCAATTAATGACTGTTCAAGCATCATTCACTGTTTGCATAGTGAATCAAACTCTCTAGCTTTTAATGCTACATTCTTTACTATTTCATCTGCTAAGGCATTGCCTCATGTAATTAAATCATTTCCCTTTTTCATGCACCTGACACTTACAAATAGCTAATAAACAGGTTACATCATAGCAATTAATAACAATTATATTTCATCCAAATGTTGAATTGGAGAGCCATCTGATTTCTTAAACTCTCTCTGTTCCCACTAAGTACCATGGACAGCAGACACTACACAGCATGCTATCAGTAAAAATAGTAACGTCCAACAGCTGACAGACAAACCTCAGTAAGCACCTTTAACTCTACTAATTGTGCTGAACACGGTTGCTTACAAGGAATGCACACTACAGAAGTCTCTACTTCTTTTAACTGAATAACACTAAATCCTGCATATGTCTTATTGTCATAATTATAGCTAGAACCATCCACAAAAAACATCAAACCTGATTCAAGAGGTTAATTTTCTAAATCTGCGCATAATTTAGAAAAACTAAAGAATCTACTCATTCATGAAAAGTTCCTTCATAATCCAGGGGAATCCTATCTACTGGATTAGTTGCTATATCACATGTCTTAATAATAACATCTAGACAAAAGACAAATTATTATACTTTCCAGCATACTAACATTAATTAGAAATCTGATAAACACACATCACTGATAAAGAACAAGACACCTTCTCAAGACATACAGAGACACATATGCCACAGGCCACTCACAGACACCCCCTAAAATGTACACTCTATTTTTAGACCTAATTTGCACAGTGCATCCCAGCCCAAAGGATTTACAGGGTTAAAGAAGACAACAATATTGGTATAACTGTGATATGTGTTCCTACCTGAACTATAACTGCAGAAAATGGAAGCAATTAAACTTGTCCTAATGACCTTCCCTAACTCATCTTTCTTAATATGTGAGAGATAAATATTAACACAAATATATAAATGTAAGTGTAAGTGTAAGTGTAAGTGGCTCCAGTATCAACTAATAATGATAGTGTATGTCCTTGTATTATGGCTGAAATATGTAGTTCCTCATCTAGTCCCTACATTACCTGACAGACTATATCTAATTCAAAAGCTAATCAATAATGCCCCATGGGATCAAAATTCACATGACATACCACTGGAGACTTTGACCACCGGATATTCGACCCCCGCCTACCCCCGCGACAGTCTGTTGGAGTTTTTGGGCTCTAGAAGGAAATAGCGTCCACACCCCCACAAGGCCAGCACTGGACATCCTGAGGGGTCATTTTGAGCAAGCCTTATCCGCGCACCCATCCTGTAGCTCTGCGCGAGAAGGGGCATAGCCACTGAATTGCGCAGCTGTCACATTGTTGGTGGTCCTGCTGGAACTGTGGCTATGAGAAAGACGCACACATGATGATGAGTTCAGCGCAATATTCAGCTGTGCAGTAGCTGGACAACGCTTTGGCTAAGCAGCTCGCAAAGCAGCCCAGACACGGGTACAGTTTTTCATGAAGGATATGTGTCCAAGTAGCAGAATCTTCCCCTATCAGATCCAAGTCAGGCTTGTTCAATGCATCAGTCAAAGCGTCTTGCTGATAATAATTCCAAGCAAATACTTAATGTCCTTGAGAGCAAATGTCTAGCTCTCAGTCTGGTCTTCAGATGTCATAATCCATGCTCCCACATCTTCTTGAAGCGAGGGGCGACGTGAAATCAGACCCTGTGCGTCAGTATGTCTCCAAGGCTAGTAATGCAAATCACAACCCTTAACACTAATGGGCATTTATGTTACAAATTAATATTCTGAACTAAACCCTTCGTGAATGGTGTCAATCTTTGTTTATATGTGTTCACATCCCTTAATTTACCAAGGGTGTTTTTCATTTTATCATATAATAACGGAGCCATTAGCATTATCATATACTTCATCTTCCCCCTGTTCACCTGTGACAGCGACGATGCAACTATGCAAATTCTCAACATTGGTCTCATTCTGATCCTGCATCAAACTGTCAGTGGAGCGTCCTCCGGCACATGCCCCCACATACGCTGTACAGAAAGTGCACACAAATCTTCATCAGTCATGGTTTACCAAACATTCTTATATATATATATTTCTATAGCTGTATAAATTAATTAAATCAAACTCTCATGATGGCTCAAACAAGCCACTACATCCCTCTAATTGTACAAAAATCCTAAGATCCAATGTTTCCATTTTGGTTATGGATCACAGTCTTTTTGTACACTTTTCCCATTTAACATTAATTTTTCAAATTTACTTTTAACCCACTCATTTTCATGCATTACTTGCTTAAGCAGCATCTACTCCCTTATACACTAATTTAACAGCTGCTATCATGTAATCCACAAAACAACCTACAACTAGATGTCACCTTGTTCACTATGCCTATGTAAGAGCACACACAAAAGGTTAGTCTGGAGATATTAATTACCCACTCTTAGCAAATGAATAGCTCTGATATTCTTTAAATCTGTCCATTTTACAAATCTGAAATAAACAACTAAAACTATTACAACATATTTTATATTGTAAGCTCTTTTCTTATTCTTGTTATTATTATTTTTATATATTTTTATTCTTATATATATATTGTATATATATAGGTCCAATATTTGCTTCACCATCTCCCCACTTTACGGAAGCCCTGAACCGCACAGAGGTAAAAAAAAAATGGAGATATTATCTCGTTATTTCGAGATAGTATCTCGTTATTTCGAGATATTATCTTGTTATTTCGAGGTAGTATCTCGTTATTTCGAGATACTATCTCGTTATTACGAGATATTATCTCGTTATTTCGAGATACTATCTCGTTATTTCGAGATATTATCTCGTTATTTCGAGATAGTATCTCAATGAAGATTAACGTCTTGTACTACAGTGAGAGGCTCTTTCAACTCAGTTGAAGCATATAAATGGAGATTTACCTCAATAATAAAGGGACTGTCACCACACAGTCCAATTGGACATATTGTATTTAACAGTAGCTTACTGTCTAGCTGGGGGTCATCCCTATGTTCCCCGGGTCCTATGTTACCCGGTATCATAGGACCCTCTTTCCAAAAAAGGGTCCGATGTTCCTCGCTCAATCCAAATATACTGTGGCCATGCATAGGCGTTGCTTGTTGTTGTTGTTCTGTGGTTGGTTGTCAAATGCACTTCTGGTAAGATGCGCAAGCGATGCTTGTTCAAAGGCTACTTTTAAGCGTTGCAATATGCACTAGTTTTCTTTTTGATGATTAGTCCATATCTTTTCTTACAACTTGCCACGCTGTTTATTAAATAAACTGCGGAACATTGCAATCGCTGTTTATTTAAAACGACAAAAGAAACTGCAGAACATTGCTATAAACTGCAAAACATTGCTATACTCTTATTATTTGTGCCTGTTTGCTTACTAAAACATAAACATAAATGGCTATACAGGCTATACCTGTTGCAACATTTCTGCCAGTTCAGCTCGCCCCTCTGCCGCAGCAGGTGCATCGGGGTTCAACGCGTTGTGCGCCGAAAGCGGTACAACAACGTTAGAAGACGGGAAACAAAAGCCAAGCAAAAGCCAACAAACTCAAAGGAAACATCAAAAATAAACGGAAGGTATAGGTCCATCAAACCATTAGTCCACTAGTTTTCTTTTTGATGATTTGTCCATATTATTTCTTACAACTTGCCACGCTGTTTATTTAAAACGATAGGCCTACAAGAAATGGTAAATAAACTGCAGAACATTGCAATCGCTGTTTATCTAAAACGACAAAAGAAATCTTAAATAAACTGCAGAACATTGCTATAAACTGCACAGCATTGTTATATTCTCATTATTTGTGCCTGTTTGCTTACTAAAACATAAAAATACATGGCTATGCAACACGGTCTCACCCCCTTGTGCTATACAGGCTATACATGTTGCAACTTTTCTGCCAGTTCAGCTCGCCTCTCTGGCGCAGATGCAGGTACATCGGGGTTCAAAGCGTTGTGCGCCTCTAAAATAGCTTTTCAACAATGCGCCAGTGACGAAAAAGGGACCTTTTGTATTGATCAAAGGCGCAAATGGTTTATGCCTCCTCATAATAGCATCTGGTGTGCTTTGCGCCAGATCACACCTCTTCTTATTGCTGACCCGCCGTCACGGCGCAATGTCATCTGCTATCTAGACCATGTGATTTTTTGCCTGAAAAAATGAACGTTGCGCTGGCACAGAATAGCAATTACAGCATGCGCATGTCGCGAATACACAATGCGCCGCGGCAAAATAGGGCCCATTGTCTGAATAAAATTTAGGCATGTGACGAAACAGTGGCAAACAAACAGAACAACAACAAGCAACGCCTATGCGTGGCCACAGTATATTTGGATTGAGCGCGGAGCATCGGACCCTTTTTTGGAAAGAGGGTCCTATGTTCCCCGTTAGCGGGAATTATTTTTGATGTTTCCTTTGAGTTTGTTGGCTTTTGCTTGGCTTTTATTTCCCGTCTTCTAACGTTGTTGTACCGCTTTCGGCGCACAACGCGTTGAACCCCGATGTACCTGCTGCTGCGGCAGAGAGGCGAGCTGAACGGGTCAGCAATAAGAAGAGGTGTGATCTGGCGCAAAGCGCACCAGATGCTATTATGAGGAGGCATAAAACATTTGCGCCTTTGATCAATAAAAAGGTCTTTTTTTCGTCACTGGCGCATTGTTGAAAAGCTATTTTAGAGGCGCACAACGCTTTGAACCCCGATGTACCTGCATCTGCGCCAGAGAGGCGAGCTGAACTGGCAGAAAAGTTGCAACATGTATAGCCTGCCTGTATAGCACAAGGGGGTGAGACCGTGTTGCATAGCCACGTATTTTTATGTTTTAGTAAGCAAACAGGCACAAATAATGAGAATATAACAATGCTGTGCAGTTTATAGCAATGTTCTGCAGTTTATTTACAATTTCTTTTGTCGTTTTAGATAAACAGCGATTGCAATGTTCTGCAGTTTATTTACCATTTCTTTTGTCGTTTTAAATAAACAGCGTGGCAAGTTGTAAGAAATAATATGGACAAATCATCAAAAAGAAAACTAGTGGACTAATGGTTTGATGGACCTATACCTTCCGTTTATTTTTTATGTTTCCTTTGAGTTTGTTGGCTTTTGCTTGGCTTTTGTTTCCCGTCTTCTAACGTTGTTGTACCGCTTTCGGCGCACAACGCGTTGAACCCCGATGTACCTGCTGCTGCGGCAGAGAGGCGAGCTGAACTGGCAGAAATGTTGCAACAGGTATAGCCTGTATAGCCATTTATGTTTATGTTTTAGTAAGCAAACAGGCACAAATAATAAGAGTATAGCAATGTTTTGCAGTTTATAGCAATGTTCTGCAGTTTCTTTTGTCGTTTTAAATAAACAGTGATTGCAATGTTCTGCAGTTTATTTAATAAACAGCGTGGCAAGTTGTAAGAAATGATATGGACTAATCATCAAAAAGAAAACTAGTGCATATTGCAACGCTTAAAAGTAGCCATTGAACAAGCATCGCTTGCGCATCTTACCAGAAGTGCGTTTGAACCAACCAACCACAGAACAACAACAACAAGCAACGCCTATGCGTGGCCACAGTATATTTGGATTGAGCGAGGAACATCGGACCCTTTTTTGGAAAGAGGGTCCTATGATACCGGGGAACATAGGACCCGGGGAACATAGGGATGACCCCCAGCTAGACAGTAAGCTACTGTTAAATACGATATGTCCAATTGGACTGTGTGGTGTCAGTCCCTTTATTATTGAGGTAAATCTCCATTTATATGCTTCAACTGAGTTGAAAGAGCCTCTCACTGTAGTACAAGACGTTAATCTTCATTGAGATAGTATCTCGAAATAACGAGATAGTATCTCGAAATAACGAGATAATATCTCGAAATAACGAGATAGTATCTCGAAATAACGAGATAATATCTCGTAATAACGAGATAGTATCTCGAAATAACGAGATAGTATCTCGAAATAACGAGATAATATCTCCATTTTTTTTTTACCTCTGTGCGGTTCAGGGCTTCCGTACCACTTTCCAGCTATGTATTGATAAAGAAATAGCTGGACCCCTAAATTGTTAGCATCTTAAAAAATAAAAGTTACTTCTCCCTGAATGATTAGTCACACTTCATGCACGGGGCACTAAAAAAGAAATGACAGCTGTTCCCGGAAAACAACTGAACCAAACCTTAGTCAGCACCACAGACCTGAGGCGACACAGAAATCACTCCATCCCAAGTTAGACACACAGTTGACCCTCCAAAGGGCACAGCGCAAGCATAGGCGCCTTTGGCCAGGACACAGGAGATGACACTTTCACCCCAGACAGGCAGCAGTGTAGTCTCTCAAGCATCCCAACTGGACAAGATGCATATCCCAACTCTAGAGGCAGGGAATACAAATGTTAAAACAAAAATACAGTTACAGTGTAAGGTGCCATGCTTCACAAAAGCACAGTTTCCTTACTCATAAGGATTTGACGCTCATATTAAACACAAAGCATTCATCCTATGAGCAAAACTTTCGCATCACGAGAAAACAGTCTCGTCACTCAGACACATTTATTACGAAGACGTTAGGGTTACTCTTTTTCCGGCCCGACCTGGCTACACCCTCAACAGGCCTTGCACCGGGAATCATGGGCTTATGAAGCGAGCCAATCTTTACACAGGGACCATGACCATCGGTTCCTTGGAGAGGGCTCACCAAAATTATGACAAATTAATTTGGATTCCCTACATCCACGACAACCCAGTCGTGGGCTAGCGCTTATCTCTTATCTCATTATTCATCTTTACACTTGTGGCCCACGTCTCCTTTGTCGGTCCTATGTTAAGCTAAGCTATGAGATACGTGGCCTCTGACAAACACAATATCCTTTCACATGCAAACAAAGGATACTGCAAACAGGACTTTACTCGAAGACAATGACACAGACAATTTAACAAAAACACAGTTAAAACCTGTGAAGCAAGTTAGATGACACAACATAAGACAATATTGAGTCATGCAACATGAAAAGGACCTGCAATCAGCCCGTGGATGCACCACAGACAAATGACAAAATCCTCTTCATCTGACCTGATGTTTTATCGATGAAGACAAAGATGAGCAGAAAAAAATCCTCCTGAACCTTTCCAATTTCCCACACAAGTTCGTGGGGCGATGGACCCAAAATTTCTTAATAGCCAATTACATTAATTTATTAACTTACCCAAGCCAATCAGTATGGATCCAATTTAAGAACGCAAACCATTCGTGACGTCAAATGTCGTATTTTCTTAGAAATGATTCTGGAGGAGGTTTACTGTTCACAGGTCTTTATTCTGTGTTCACCGAGAGGAAGCCTGACCACAACAGAAGCATCTCCTAGCCATCCTCACCTTCCTGTTCCATTCTGACTGCTTTTAAGCTACACGCATCAGTATCATGTTGACCAGTGTCCAAATTCAGACACAGTGACTTCCAGTCTGTTATCCTTACAAGGGTGACTCCCAAATAGCACACACCTATGGTTCCTCTGTCAGCAGTTCTGCTGCTGAGTCTCCTGCATGCCACACACACACACACATTCTATTCCTGTCACACAGACTTTCAGACTCCTTACATTCACGTACAGAAAATTACCACAACACCCATAAGGCTGAAGTTGTTTTTGAGAAGTTGTAGGCAGGTGCAGACAAAGTGTACACACACAGGGGTACACACAATGTCAGGGATTTTACAGGATTATAGTCAGCTGTATGATCTACCAATTACACCAAATTGGTTGTATATGTCAGGATGCATACATCCACAGAAGATCTGTGGTAGTTTTTCAAAATGTTTGGCGCAAGCTACCAGCCAAGTTCCAAAACTCTATGCAACTAGACCTAGAAAAATTGATGCTCTTTTGAAGGCAAAGGGTGGTCACACCAAATATTGATTTGATTTAGGTTTCTCTTTTGTTCAGACACTGCATTTTGTTAATTGATCAACATAAATGATTAACACTTCCACTTTTGAAGGCATTAAAACTTTTGCACATTACTGTATATGTGTGTGTGTGTGTGTGTGTGTATATATATATATATATATACTGTAAGTTAGGGCTGCACAATTAATCGAATTGTAATCAAAATCGCGATTTTGGCCGCGACGATTATAAAAAACGAAAATCGCGATTTATTTGTTTATTTTATTTATTTTTTATGCGGGCTTTGTTGCATTAATCCAACATCTAAGCATTTTAACCAGTAGTCCACCAAGCCACCAGGGGCGAACGTACATAGGCCTATTCGTTACGCCGCCTAATCCACAAGCAAGAGCAGTCCAAGTTTAAGTAGTGAGAGCGGGACGAGGTATGGTAGACAGTACCTAGTAGCAGTCAGTGAAGATAAGCCGCGTTTCCATTAGGGGAGGTTCCGATGGTAATTCAGGGAGAGGGAAATTTTCAGGGACTGTTGTTTGGTTGGTCCTCTCACCTCGCGTGTCTCCACTACAACAATGTTTTATCGGACCTCTAGTAAACAAAGGGAAACTTCGGTGTCTCAGACCAGCGAACATGACTGACTGCAGGCTTGCATTCTATGTTGATTTATGGATTAAACCGGATAAATCCTAAAAGTTTGTGGTTAGTGTTCCTATTTATTGTGAGTTTCCAGTCCATTTATGTCTACTATGTTTCATAAGATTAGATGTTCCGAGTGACGTTATGACAAGATTAGCAGACTAAAGTTAGCCAAGTAAACATGTTGGTAATTAATTGCCTGAGGAACTCGTTGTGCACCACATAGCAAGTAGTTAAATGCTTTATCGTGGAAACGGCCAAAACAAGCTCTCCTACAACTCTGAGTTTGATAGACTACGTTTTCCGCTAACAGGCATATGAAAATACTCCATAGAAAGCGTATTAGTCTGCTAGCATGCTGAATTCGTTTGCTAATCTAAAGATACTACGAGTCTGTCTTCAAACTAACCTCTAAGATTAGCATAAGTGCCACCATGCACCGTGCAACACCATATTCACCAGCATCACAAAGACACGCGGAAATAACGAACTCAATCACAATTTATTTAGCCAAAGCCATGGCTCCAATACATACCGTTGGCAACGATGCATTTAAACAAATGATCAAAGCGCTGGACAAAAGATACGAGATCCCGTCCAGAAATTACTTCTCCAAGGTGGCATTACCTGCGCTGTACAAGCAATGTCGGGAACAAATACAGAAAGAAATAAGAACAACAAGTTCCCCATCCGAACGGATGTTTAGCACAGGGGGCAATATAGTGACCTGTCTTCGGGCGTCCCTGAAGCCTGAACATGTTGACAGGCTGGTGTTTCTGGCCAAAAATCTGTAGGCCCACCTATTGCCTTCATGCTCAAAAATTATTTAGTTTAAATTTTATTTTGTTTATCCCTCATATAGTATTTTCTTGGTAACATTGTAAATTACAAACAATGTAAATTACATTCTGCACTTAAAAGTTTTTTTTTTTTTTTTAAAGTGCAATAAAATTCAGTTGTTTATTTGTTGTTGAATAATCGTGATTAATAATCGTGATTTCAATTTTGATCCAAATAATCGTGATTATCATTTTTTCCATAATCGTGCAGCCCTACTGTAAGTGTCTGTGTACATTATGATTTGATTGTACTTCCATACTGTGGTGGTGTTTCAGCCGACATTAAACACACAGAATTCAGGAACAGACAGCGTTCATTAAGTATATCTATTGAACACAAACAGAATGAACACAACACACATATAATGCCATATAATGCTTTTTGTTATTGTTCTATGAGTTAGGTGAGTATTTCCGTTCATAATGTAGTCTTTTATATTGTTGTTTTGGAGAAAAGCGTCTATACTGTAACTAATACTATAACTGTAAATAGCGGGGGGATCAGTGTGTGTTATTGATTGTTATTGTATTATTGTGGAGCAGTGGGCCCCTTTTTCAGCACAGGAGTTTCGTGCCCAAACCCCGCCCACTTTTTTCATAGAGGAAGAATTTGAATAAATGTAACAGCAGCTATCTCTTACAAGGCCTTTTTATTGGGCACCAGTTCAGGTATAATAATAATCTGTATCCTCTCTAGCTGTCGGCTCCATAGTCTTAGCCTCTCCATGCCCACTGGGTTCACCAGCAGGGTCAGACTGCCTCATCTGCTGCTCTGAGGCTACAAAAACAGTTCATTAAGGGTTAGCCTATTTTGCTGAATAGCGTAACATGCTTGAAGTTTCAAACAATTTAGCCTATATTGTGATTGTGTAAAATTGATATAAGTGATTTAGGCTATTAGTCTCCATTTGTTAAAAGTGTCATTCCCCAAGAAACCATTTAGTACTTGCGTTTTTTAAAATGCGATAGGTCACTCCGAGTTGCATATGCATGCTGCACGTGCTGCTAAAATGTTCAATTAATGAGTTAGGCTATTTAATATTATACTCAGTATAATTTAATGTTTATTAATAAATAATGTTTAATATTTACAGTTTGAAACAGGATATTTGTGATTAATGGTGTGTATTGGGCTCTACAAAATAACTTATACACTGAAAATTATTTTCATATCTATCTTTACCGGCTGCAACTGGGGTTTGTTCTCTAGAAAACACGTCTGTTAATTTTGGATATTTGACAGCATCTTCTTGCAATGCCTTTGTTTTTTTACCTGGCCTTTTCAGCTGCACCTGGGCTCTTCCTGCCCTCCATCACCCCCGACTGACGCTTCATGCTATTCTGTTGCTATATTTAATTTTACCGCTCCAGAAAAGAGGGCTCATTGGCGCTGTTATGTCCCTGTAGCCCTCTTCAGGCTGCACCTTGCCATTGCACAGGCAGGTTTGGCCTGATTAGGGTTAATTGAGTGTTACACGCACCTGTGGAAGGGTGTGGATATATAAGGGACCCCAGTCCCTCCCTCCTTAGGCACTTTCTTTCTCTGGGTGTAGGTGCACTCTCTTTCTCTCTTGTTTTTGGCCTCTTGAACTCTCCCTCGCTCTTTCTCCCCTTTCTCACTTTCCCTTGGTTTGTTTGCCTCTACATTGACCACTCACTGACACACACATACACCCATTCAGGCACGACATCACTCACATTTACACCCTACACATTATTTTTAGTTTATTTACAGTTTTGCATTTGGTCAATAAAATCATTGTTTCAAGGGTAAACCTTTGTGTGGTGTCCCCTCTTTTATGTTGCGGCGTATGAACGAGCCTGCGCTGTAACGGGCACAACAAACTTAAACATTTAGGAGGGGAGAATTCCCTCAAATGGCACAACGCATGTACTGTAATGTACTGTGATGTAGGGGCTGTGGCTGCGCTGTTGGATGAATAGAATATAAATGCATAGTTGAATCGAGAACAAATGCCAGAAGAAGATTACCTAAGTGACAGATAAGTGTATAAATAAATGATTATTTTTCCCGTCCAACCAGCCCAAACTTGAGATTGACATGAGCCGGACCATCGGGTGACTAGAGTCTTTCATGATGCACTTTGTGTTCCTGTGGCAGCGTGTGATGTACACGTCCTGTATTGCAGGGAGCTGTGCTCCTATCATCTGTAGTGCACTTTGAAGCCCCTTTGTAGTGCTTTCTTCTTCTCTTCTCTTCTCTTCTCTTCTCTTCTCTTCTCTTCTCTTCACTGCAGCTGCAGTTCATAGCAGGATGGAATGCACCCTGTTAGGATGGACACAGCACACCTGTAGAAACTGCTAAGGACTGTAGTGGACATTGGGGCTGTCCGCAGATGCCTGAGGAAGTCAAGGCGTTGATGGGCTTTTCTGGGGACAGCTGTTGCATGCTCTGTCCACTTGAGGTCATCACTGAGGGTGACCCTGAGGAATTGAAAGGTGCTGACTCTCTCCACAGCATCCTCATCCATGTCAATGGGGGAGTGGGCTGCATCCTGTCTGAAGTCAACCACCATCTCTGGAGTGCTAAAAGAGCTTCAGTCTCAGATGTTCCTTTCTTTCCAGTCTTCATGAAACTTTCCCCAGTTTTCCCACTTCCTTGCTAGTAGAAGGTGCTGAAGTGTGAGGCGTGAAAAGATGAGGATGCGTTATTGTTTCTCCATCTTGAAGAGTGGCTTTATTGGCACAGCTGTAAACATAAAGTGATATTTACATGAATGAAATAGAAAAGAATTGTCATGTTTGTAAAGTGGTTGATGAAGCCTGGCTGAGGCGACTGGGCCGACATGCTGGCACGCTCATGCGCACGGCAGGGCAACGGTCAGTGAGTGTTTGTCCTCGCACCTCCAGCACACCTGGGCCCCGTCCCCACACCACACACACACACACAACATACTGCACTCCTACAGCTGCACACACTCACACAATAGTGTTTGGAGCTTTTTGGATCTCTCTCCACCTCACTCTGACCCTCACTACGCTCTTAAAAAGGAGCCATCAACTTGGTTCCACCTGTCACCGAGACCATATGACAACAAAGTCATGTCCATGACCACCGGAAGCGTAGTGACTTCAGCTAGTAAATAACAGACATCACTTCTGGGGAAATGTTCCCACCTTATGCACCTCAGAGTGTTGCGAGCAACAAGGACAGTGACGCTCGTCCCTCGGTCTCACAGATCCATCGTTCCATTCGTAACGTCCGTTTCCCCTGCTGCCCTCTGTGTGCCACACCCCCTTTCCAGCCGCTCCCCCCTCCCTCAGCTCAGCTCAGCTCAGTTTTTGTAACTAAGTTCTATGTTTGTATTGATGGCTGACAGAAATTGTTGCCACTAGCAGCTATTGCACATTAGGAATTTAATTGATATTTTCATACCGTTGTGTTTCATGGCAAATGGGAAGGGCAGCTAAGCTTTTACCCTCAGGATTCAAACTAAAGCAAGTTTAACATGTCCCACCCCACTCTTACTTTTAAAGGCCATGTGTATTATTATAACACTAATTATGACACATAAGCTGGGACAGGTCCCACTCAGCCTCCTGTGCTCACAGGCCCAAAGGTATTGGCTGTACACCCTTACTGATAATAGCCAATGCAATATGCAAAGTGATGTGGAGGGTGAGAGGGGTCTCAGCTTATTGTATGATATCCTGGGGGAATATGCTTTCAGAAAAGGTTTATGGTTTATGGGGGTGGAGAGGATAGTGGTTTCTTCGTGGCACAGGCCTGTGTGTAATAGCCATACATGCATGGGTTTGAAAAAAGAGGGTGGGGCATGTCAGAAATAGTTGTAGGTCTAATACTTAGGGCATATACCATCAGATGCCCTGATGTGGTCTATGTGGTCTAATATGTTTTCCTCAAATGGTGCGGTCCTAAATCATTTTAGCTTTACCCCAATTCACCAACATCCAACTTACTGATTATGGGCTGCATAGTAATGAGGAGAGTGGGGCAAACCTTATGTATGGATTCACACCTTGGGTACCCTGAAAGGCGCTTATGAATTATGTCATATCACATCCTGAGGGTGTAAGCTTTCAGAAATATATGGTATATATGGTAGACTTCATTTCCCCTGCATGGTTTAGACAACAATGTACTGGTTCTATAATTTTCCACCTGAATCCAAAGAACCCCATTCATTTCAATGGGAAATCTACATGAACTGTAATTGGAGGGCAATTTTTTGATCAGCTGGATTGGCCCACAAACAAAATTTGTTCAAATTTGTCTTTTATCTACAATTTGGAAGTGAAAGCAAAACTTTTGCATTAATGTGAAATGAAAATGACAAATTGCCTATACGCAGAACCCCACTAAGTTAAGAAGAGCAGACATTTCAGACTGGTAGCTTTTCTCACCAATCATGTGACATGACATAATCAGTAAGCACTTTGTTTCCTTTCACTTCTATGCTGATGGTACACAGTTATATTTACCATTAACAACCCAGGAGTCAGCACAATCTCTCCTACACTGTATAGAAGCCATTACGCACTGGATGTCCAACAACTTTTTACAACTAAATGACAGCAAGACTGAGGTCGTAATTTTTGGTTCCCCTAAATCAATCCCCACAGTTACAGATAGCCTATCCCACCTCTCCGCCTTTGTAAAGCCATCTGCCAAAAGCCTTGGGGTTATCCTTGATTCGGATTTGTGTTTTAAAAAACAGATAAATACCGTCATCAAAAATAGTTACCATCAGCTTAGGGTGATCACTCAGCTCAAGCCCTCGCTGCCTTTCAAGATCTGGAAACTGTTATCCATGCTTTTATAACATCTCGGCTGGACTACTGCAACGCCCTTTACTTTGGCCTCCCCCAGTCCCAGCTAGCTCATCTGCAGTTGCTACAGAATGCTGCTGCTAGACTTTTAACTGGCAAAAGAAAGCAGGCACACATCACCCCTGTCCTTTCCTCTCTGCACTGGCTCCCCATTTGTTTTAGAATACATTTTAAGATGCTTCTTTTGGTTTTTAAGTCGCTCCATGGCCAACTCTACATCTCTGAGATGCTCCAACATTACTCGGCCCCCAGATCCCTCAGATCTGCCGACAAAGGTCTCCTCTGTGTTGCCCGGTCCCGCCTCAAAAACAAAGGGGACCGTGTGTCACGGAGTGATAAATTGTGCTTTGTGTACTTTGGTTGTAGTGTCTTTTGGTTTGCTGTGTCGTTTGAGTTTGTTTGGGATTGCTGTGATTTATTTCTTTTGCAGTGTGTGTTCACATTCCGTATTGTCTAACTTCCCCCGGTGTTCCATTTGTAGCATGATGGATCCAATTGACCTCCTCCAATCGGGATAGAGACTGCTGATGTGTGATTAATTATGTGCCAGGTGTGTGCGGGGGCTGGGTTTTTTTTATCTATTCGTTGGGCAGGTAGTAGGTGCGTGTTGTTGCAGCAGGAAGGTCATTTGAGCTTTCAGACGCAGTGGAGAACTGAACAGAGGCGGCATCAGACGGCGGAACACCAGGCTTTGTCTACGTGGAGGGAAGAGGCTGGCCAGGATCCCGGCAGCCGCGTTTGAGATCAGGCTCACACAACAGTTCCGGGCTACAGACTTTGTCTGTGCCCGGCAAAAGTAAGTGTTTGAGGCTTGCACCGTGCCTTCGCTGTATGTGCTCCGCTCGCTCTGCTCTGCCGCTGTGTTTTTTGTTTTGTGTTCCAGTATCGGCGAGAGGCTGGCCCAGGTTCCCGGCGGTCTCTATACTGCTCTATTACATCACCGGGTCACAGACTTTGTCTGTGCCCGACAAAGTAAGTGTCCAGGTTCCTCGCGTCAATTCTTGTAGTTCGTGGCTGTGCTGCTGGCTGCCGTGTTCCCTTTCCTGTGTTGCAGTATCGGCTCGGCTTGACTGTGCTGCTCTGCTCGCTATTGCTGCTGCCCTCCTGCTTGCCTGCCTCGCCGTGCTTACCGCTGCTGTCCTCCTGCTTGCCTGCCTTGCCGTGCTTGCTGCTGCTGTTTCTCTGCCTGTTTGCCTTGCTGTGTTGCTGTTGCCACTCGCTTCACCCGTCGCCGCTTGCTGCTCCTTGGTGTGGGGCGGAGTTGGGAAGCGAGACTTTCTCCTGCTACTGCTAGGACATAATGGTGGACTTGGTTTAGCTCTAAGGACAATAATCATTTTTTTACTAATCGCTTTTATCTCTTATTGTCTTTAATAAATTATATTTAAGTTTATATCCTTGTCCGACTTGTCATTTCTCTGCCTGCCACGTTCCTGATTGTGTTTGAGTTGCCTGGTCACGGGCAGCATTGGTAGTTCAGTACGACCACTGTGACACGTGCTTTTGCCGTGGCAGCTCCACGTCTGTGGAATGCTTTGCCTCCCGACATCAGATCTGCTCCCACAATCAGTACTTTTAAATCCAGACTGAAAACATATTTGTACACATTGGCCTTTCCCTCTTAAATCATCTCTTTTTATCCCTCCTATTTATCCTGCCTTTTATTGCACCTGTCTGTTGGAATGCCTTTTTGTATTTTATGTATTTTACTTTTGCTATTGCTATTTGTTTGTGACACTGTACAGCACTTTGGCCAGTCCTAACTGTTTTAAATGTGCTAT
The DNA here is from genome assembly GCA_027475355.1 of Coilia nasus. Classification (NCBI taxonomy): domain Eukaryota; kingdom Metazoa; phylum Chordata; class Actinopteri; order Clupeiformes; family Engraulidae; genus Coilia; species Coilia nasus. Next base: position 31,592,030 of record CM050217.1, read on the forward strand.
ATAAATTAAACTTACTTACTTACTTACTTACTTACTTACTTACTATGTGAAGCAGACACAGACATTCACTTAAAAAGGTCCAATCTGTTCACTGTTATTAGGTGCATACAACTTGATAAAAGCCATTTGCACTCAGGTATAGCCTGGTAAACCTGCCCCTCGTACTTCATTTAATTTTGTACAGAGGGTCTGGACCAGAATCTGTTGAGGAGCATGTAACAGGACCAAGCAACTCCTATCCAATCAGTGAACAGAGGCTGTGTTCGTGAGCCATGATGTTGACTTTGTGTGCTACATTTGAATTTTAGTGCGTAGGTAGGCTAATTGCATACGTGACAACCAGACGTTAGCGATTGGGTAAAGGCAAATGTGCCTGTTAAAATGAATCACTAGACTGCAAATGCACAAGATGGGTGTTCCTGTTTCTACTTTACAAGCACAAAATATTTTTACAAACACCAAACCATTGTCCCTAAGTAGCCAATCACCACACATTTTACCCACCATCAGCTTGCCTCTTTGATTTTCAAACAGTGGGGTTCCTATCCTCTGCTTGACTCTGACCAGGGAATGTCTGAAGGATACGACACTGCTGTCTGCATTGATAAATACCATAAATACCACAACATGGCAACAGTGGTAAGTGAACTCAGAGCAGGGAGCCCAGTAGAAGAAAAATTTTACAGGACCCCCCTCCTGTTAACGTCTTGCTAAGATTATACCTAGCTAGACTTAGGTTAAAGCAGTGTACCATAGTGCTAGGACACAAATTGCATTCTATTTACCACATGGCTCCTATGAAAGTGAGAAAATAAATCCCATGTGTATTGTGTGTATTCCTTATGTCACACAATTAGAAGGCTGCCCTATCAACCTTTTTTGTAACTTCTAGACTATTTTGAAAACATCTGCAGCAAACTAGTTAAATTTGGGCTAAAACATATTGCGAATAGAACACAGGAATTGCACATACATGGGCAGTTACATTACACAGAACAGAGATGCAGCTTGTTAAAAGGAGGGTCACTGTCCTTTGTCCACTGTCCTCTTAACTCGGTTAAGAGGTTGATTTATTTTCAATGGCACCCAAGTTCAATATTTACAGTGAAAGTATTTACAAAAATAGAAAATAAACAATGACACAAGGGTCAAACAAAAGAAAAAGAAATAAATGCTAATAATAACTAAAGCAAATCAAAATAATAACTAGCTCAAAACAACTATAACAAAGCAATATGTTTCTCATACACTGAGTTTTGAAGCCTACCATACACCAGGTCCTTACACATCAATGGCTTAACCCACACTGACAACAGCACCCCTTTTACAGAGTACAACTCCCGTGCCTCCAGTGGATCATACCACTTACACAGGTCAGACGGGTGAAAACACTGTTTGCAAACAAAAACATCAAAAAATAAGCAAATGCACCATACTATTAATTAACAAATATATTCTCCTGACACCGGAGACAATACTACATGCATTGTGCATAAACTCACACAATAGTTGCACTCAATACAGAAAATAAGACAGTTTGGGTACTACCATTAAGTGGGACGCGCACCGCTCAGCGTACGCAAACGTGCCCGACACAAGGCAGAGCAGCATAAGAAGCAGGCAGTGAAGGTGCGCACTCCCTTTCACTTCCTGAAATGCTGCTGGTGGAACATGTAAGTTTTTAACTTTGTTGCTATATATACATTAAATAATGTTTTATGATGTTAAACCAGAATAAAGCTAACCCATGTTGAACAGTAATCATGCCTGAGACCTGAGTTTGTTGGTAGATGATGCCTGTTTAAAAACTAGCGAACAGGGCCGCGTTTCCCGATAACGATGGATCTTAGCCTTAAGAGTAACGTAAACGATTGATCCCACGAACGTTCTTACATTCCTTATGGACCGTTTCTCGAACATGATCGTACGTGAGCGCGCGTGCACAGCTCCTAAGAACGTTCTTAAGGGCGCTGTCCACACCTGTGGTCCTGAAAGTCACCAGTGTGCCGCGGCAGAGAAGGCCACGGCAGTAATAATTCACCTAAATCAAGCACAACAAGCTGTGTGTTGCTGATGGCAATTGCTGAATTCCAGAAATGGGTCGACAACGCTGTAGTAATTGTTAAAAGGGCCAATGTCCGCTCCATAAAGTACAAACCCAGCCACAAAATGAAAGAGGTCAGGGTCGGCCCCACAAAGTAAAACCCAGCCACGAAATCAATTGAACAATCACCCGACCCAGGTGAACATGATAAGCATGACGTCCCATGACGTAACTATATAAGGCCCACAGACACAGAGGATGAAAGGTTCAGTAAGATGTCACGAGAACAGAGGAAGCAAAGCTTCAGACCCAGGGAGATCCACATCATCCTTGACGAGATGGTGCGGCTAAAGCCTGTACTCTTCAGACGACTTAAGGGCAGGTTAGACAGTCGCCAGAAAAAGCAGGCCTGGGAGGGCATTGCAAGAAAGCTGGCGGCTACCACCAGTGTGGCTAGGACTGGAGAGGAGGTCCGCAAGAAGTGGCAGGACTTCTCCAGCCTGGCGAAGAGGAAGGCAGCTGCTGTAAGACGGGACACAACAGCCACGGGGGGGGGACCCCCCACAGCGGCTCCCCTGACTCCGGAGGAGAAGGCTGTGTCCCTCCTGGAAAGCACGGCCTCCGTTGGGATTGAAAACTTGGTAAACCCAGATGTATGGAAAATATTGAGTCAGTGGAAGCCTTCATCCTTGTTTCTGTCATTTGTGATGTGAGGCATTCATTTAATTGCGCATTATTCTCTTCCCAGCCACCCCAGAGGAACCTGCAACCTCGCAACAATAAAAGCATCTTACATATCCGCCCTGTCCATGTGCATATGTCCATTCACATGTAGTGAAGTTTTAGTGATGTCTAAAGGCAGGGGATGGTGTAAATAAACCATCATTCAAAAGGCTGGGTAGATGGAACAGTCACACGGACATGCGATCCGGGCTCTGATCCCGACGCCGTTGCACAGGTTATTGCCTGTAATGGTATGACAATCGTAGTGGTCATTGCAGTGACTGACATGCGTAAACATCAGGTGGTGGCTATGTACAGTGATAACTATGACGTTATGAACCAACAGAGCAAGGTGTACTTGTATGAAATGGTATGGATGGTCCCAAGGTCGGCCCCTTATTGCCATGCATGCGATCAATCAACCACCCAATGTGTAGTACACCATACAGAACAGGCGCTGTGTAGATGTAGGCAGGTAACAATCACAGAGTCTGCTAATGGTGATGGGGGCGATACCCATTAGGCCCTTGTGAATGGTAGGTTGTTTGCAATGACCTAACCAATGCACAGCTGTGTGCACTTTCCCCGGTATGGTATATATACTGCCGAGACACGCTTCAGTGCAGACCATGGCTGCTATACAGCGTATTGTGGCGCTTCGTGCGCGACATAGACACGAGCGGAGGCGAGGAGAGAGGCAGGGGCGTCCCCGGAGTCGCCTCGTTGAGATCAACGCGGCACTTCGAGACAACCTGGCACCCCTGGAAGTGTACACTGACGCTGCTATTGAAGAGCGGTACAGACTGCCACGCCAGGCCATTCTGTAGCTCCTGGAGGTGATAGGCGAGGACCTGAGACGGCCGACCAGGAGGAGCTAAGCGCTGAGCCCGCAGACGCAACACCTGGAGGCACTTACGTTTTATGCAACGGGCAGCTTCCTGCAGGTGGTCGGAGATGGGCACGGCCTGTCTAGGGCATCCATGTGTCGGTCTGTCGAGGCAGTGACAGCCACACTGCTTCGACAGGTGCAGGCACATATCCATTTCCCTGACACAAGGGAGGAGAGGGCAATCATCCAGCACCATTTCTTCGGCCAGTCCAACAACAGGCAGGTGGTAGGAGTTGTGGACGGGACGCCGGTGCCCATCGTGACTCTCCACGAGGACGGCCACCTCTTCATCTCCAGGAAGGGCTACGCCGCCATCAACACCCAGGTGATCTGTGACCACCAAGGCGTATTCCTAGACGTCGTGGCCAACCCCCAAGACGACTGGGAGGCGGCGTATAATGAGGCGCACCGTCTGGCCAGCTGTATAGTGATGGAAATTGAGGTTCAGGTGCCTACACAAGTCCGCTGGTGGGCTCCTGTTCACACCTGCGAAGGCCTGTGCTGTGATCTGTGTAACAGCCATGTTGTACAATATTGCGGTACGAGCCAGATCTGCGTGTGTTCCGGAGGGGGAGAAGAAAGAAGAGGAGGGTGACGGTGGCAACGTGCACCCACAACTCTAGTGATGGTCACTCCATCACACTGCCTTCCCCTTTGGAAGGCGTAGCTGTGAGCTTCACACACTCACGTGTCCCCCACGCATCTCACACTACCTTCCCCTTCGGGAGGCACACCCATGCGCTTCACACACTCAGGTGTCCCTCACGCATCTCCCACCATACTTCTCCCATCCAGGTTGCCACACACATACTGGTGCTTCACCTATCACCTAACACCCACAACTCTAGTGATGGTCAATCCATCACACTGCCTTCCCCTTCGGGACCATCACTAGAGTTGTGGGTGTGCTCTGACTGCCATCCCAACGTGCCTGGCTCTTTGGCGTTGCGGTCAGAGCCCCTGCTTGGTACCCCACAGACCTGGGTTCGAAGCCGCGTGGAGTGACTTCTCCTCTCCTTCGCTACAGGCTGGTTTACCAGGCTACATCCACTGCTCCATCCTGTCACTCTCAACAAGTTCAAACCAAGAGAAATAAGAGGTGCACACTCTGTGCTCCCCTCAATGTAAAAACTGGCTAAAACACAGCAGGTAATGTAAATAGCTAAGCTTTATCCATGGTTAGTGTGCTTATATTTAAAAATACACAGACACACACCTCACTATGACCTGCGTTGTCATAAATGTTGGCAGTTCGTCGTCCGAGTCCAGCCTGCAGTAGCTACAGCTAATTTTTGGGGGATTTGTTTGTGGCCTCAGCTCACAGGCAGAAATTTAATTCAAATATTTTTCCAACAGGAGTGACTAAAGAGGAAGTAGTCTAATGTTCTAACAATGACAGAATACAAAAACAATAAAACACATAAAACAATTATATCCTTCACTTTTTACTGCAGAAAATAATTAAACAGGAAAAAACAGATATTGTGATGTTTGAGATTACAGTATCTTACTGCCTAATATTGGCATTGTACCTTTGCATTTCACGGACGTAGGGCCCAACACAGACTTGTGTAGTAGTTGACGCGGGCTGGGGTTGGACAGGCAGTCGTTGGGCAAGCCGTGATGGAGCAGACTGTTGACTAACATTAACAAGAACACAAAACAAGAAAACATTAAGACATTCATGGTAGGGCACCGATGTTTTATTTTATATCATTACATTACACTTAGCAGATGCTTTTATCCAAAACGACTTACAAAAGGAGGACATAATAAGCTAACAGATGTGTAGAGAAACAGACTACTCACATACACACAAGGAGATACATAGGACTTAGATAAGTTTCCTGGAGCAGGGATACTTCAGACACACACACCTGATACAAGCACGAGACACCCATGTAAACAGATGGTTAGTAGAGATTAGTGTTGTTAGGAAGGGAAGCAGCCTCGGAAAAGGGGGGTTCTCACAAGCTTTTTGAAGGTCGAGATGGATGTTGCTGCTCTTGTAGGGGCGAAGTAGTTTGTTCCACCATTGAGGGACAACGACAGAGACTGTGCTTTGTGTTAGGAGAGGGTACAGCCAGACAGTGCGAATTAGAGGATTGCAACGTTCTGGACAGGATGTAAGCTCTTAGTATGACATTGAGATAGACAGGGGCAGATCCGGAAGTGACTTTGTAGGCTAGAGTCAAAGCCTTGTGTTGAATTCTGGCAGCCACCGGGAGCCAATGCAGGTTGATAAAGAGCGGAATGACGTTCCCTTTTGGGTTGATTGAAAACCAGTCATGCTGCTGCATTCTGGACCATTTCCATGGTTTGACTGCACAAGCAGGAAGGCCAACTAGGAGGGAGTTGCAGTAGTCAAGGCGAGAGATGACCATCCCCTGTACCAGAAGCTGAGCAGCATATTGGGTCAGGTACGGTCTGATTTTTCTAATGTTGTATAGTGCATAGCGGTAAGACCGTGCTACGGAGGCAATGTGGTCAGAGAATGATAGCCAGTCATCAATCATGACGGCCAGGTTTTTAGCAACCTTGTTCGGAGCGACAGTGACGGCGCCCATATTCAGGTTGATATTATGGTGGATTGAATCCTGGGCTGGGATTACCTGAAGTTCAGTCTTAGACAGATTAAGCTGGAGGTGGTGTACCTTCATCCATGCGGACAGTTCAGAGAGACAGGCAGAGATGCGTGCGGAGACCGCGGTGTTGTCTGGTCGGAACGGCAGGTACAGCTGTGTGTCGTCAGCATAGAAGTGATAGGAGAAGCCGTGTGAGCGGATGACATGGCCCAGCGAGGTGGTGTAGATGGCAAACAGAAGGGGGGCAGCATATCCTGTATCAGGTGACCTTATCAGGTCCTATTGTCAATATTTAACTGCTAGGTCCAGTCCTAGTTAAAGAGTACATCATACCTTTCGCTGCCACAGCCTCCCCATCCTGGGTGTTTCTGATAACATTTACCAGGCTCATCATAGCCTATTGAATTGCGTTGTGTTCCTGTGGGGAAAATTACATTGTATGCTATCACTGATTCTTAATACAGTACATGACTTAAAGGAGATAACTGGCTGCATAATACCAATAGTATAAATCAGGACAGGTGATCAAGCCATTTCACTAACAGCATTTTCAGGCCGACTGCACAACCGTGCCGGTGTTTGTGTGTTTTTTTAAAAATAGAAAAAAAGCTGCCCTATTCTGATGAACATTATTTCATACAAAATCATCATAGCAGTGTTTTTTCCCTTGGGTATCAGCCAGACAATTAAAGGCATGGACTTTGTAAAAAATGTAAATGCAAAATAATGACATATTTGTAAAAGCATTTACATTTTAGCAAAGTATGAAAAGCATTATACCATTTATAGGCCTGTTTATGATTATGAGTCAAAATCCGACGTTGGTATTAAACATGGCGCCCATGATTTCAGTTCTCAAATCTTGTCAAACCTAGATTGCCACCTAGTGGTGGCAACTGTAGACGGTCACAGCAATTCTAGACATTCCCTGCCCCAGCCAGCACACCATTCACGGCAATGCAATTTGCAAAAGATTTTATATACAATATGGGATATAGTCTATTTTCTGTGTTGCTTTGGTTAAAAAGCCGTCATATCGTGGACAAAGGCTTAACCAGCGAATAGCAAATCTTGAATCTTGCCAATACACCTGTTAAAATGAAAGTCAACTCTTCTCTTCACATCTTCAAAATTACTTGTCAAAAAAATGAATTGCAGCTTCCATTGTCTTTTATTCATTAATGCCAATAATCTGGCAAGCAGCCAACAGCTAACCAACAAATTTTATACTTTGCTGTTGTCTAGAGTGTCTTTGTTTGCGGTTTGGATTAGACTAGACTGGTTTCTTTCGTTTTAAAAATCTGTATTGCTAACTTGTTCAGTTGGCTATGTTCGTACATACCTATGCCATTTTTGACATGAGATAGAGCAGAGCGGTGTTAATTTATGACCGCCGCTAGTGAAGCTAGTGAAAGCGGTCATATTGGTGTTGCCGCGACTTTTTTCCCTTTTTTCCCCACTGATTTTTCATCAACAATTGCTGGGATACTGAAACTCAGGGGGACATCAATTTGTGTAGGCATATAGCCCTAGTGTTTTCTGAGCAAATAGGAGCTTTTGGCTCCCAAGGGCCACCCCCCTGCTGTGCCAGCGTCTGCTCGTTGCCGAATAACTCAATGAACGTTTCACCCAACGACATGACATTTTTGTGATATGTCAGCCCATAAACACTCACTTGAAGCATAACGCCACTTAGTGATATGGGTAAATGCAAAAATGGGGATTTTGAATTAGCAATACCTTGGACCAAGAAGGTGGGAACTGCACAAAATGGCATGAACAAACAGCACAAAGACCTCTAAAAGCACAGCACATGCCATAACATTTGGTCTATAGGGGGCGCTGTAATTGTACAAAATGTAATTTTCCCTGTTATCTAGAGAATGCTGACGTTTACAACCAGTTTTTTATCGTGAAAAAAAATCCTTGAAATTTTAACATTGAGAAATGAATCCAAACAAACTCGTCATAGGCAGTTCATGTGAATCTCACCAAATTTGGTATATGTCATCTACAGACAATGCTGACAAAAAGTTATCAAAGGATTTATCTTGAGGTGAACCGTTTCAAAGTTATATGTCAATGAAAATTTACCATGTAGCTTAAAATTCTTAAAATCCATATCTTGGCTTCTAATTGCTCACATTTGGTCAAAGTTGACATGCCAACTTTAAACAGCTTTGTTTTCATGTGCAACAAATGTTGTGACATTTCGTCATTTTCGTCATGGGGGCGATGTTTTTTGTCGAAGTTAGTTGTCCAAATAACTCGTCAACAATTTTGTTCAAGACAACAATTTTGTGTTAGTATGGTGATGTTACAGAGGCATATCGACCCAGTTGATGCGGGCTCTTGCATGAACACAGGTTAACAGTCCTTGTCATCCAGAGGCGCTAGAATGATGCAATGCCATGTTGATGTGGGCTCTTGCATGAACACAGGTCAACAGTCCTTGCAATCCAAAGGCGATAGAACAAGGGAAGTTCATTGAGGTGCAGAGTCGGGTTGTTAGTGTCCCCAGGGAGGAACAGGGTTAAGGAAAAACTCAGTTTGTTTGATTTGTGTGAGTTCTAGGAAGAAACTTCAGGTATCAGAAAGGAAAACGCCTTGTTTTTCTAGGAAGAAACCTCAGGCAGAACGACGTCCCTCAGGGGAGTCCATCTGCTGGGACTGGTAACGCCTGTCCGAAGGGACTTTGATCTGAGCAGTTAGGCATAGACAAGGTTGAACAGGTAGGTCTTTAGTTGTCGTTTGAAGACGTCGATGGATTCTGCTTCTCTGATGTGCTGTGGTAGGGCATTCCATCTCTTTGGAGCGTAGTATGAGGGTAGTGCGTCTGGAATCCTCAGGAGACCGGCATCAGCGGATCTAAGGGCTCGTGCAGGGGTATAAATATAAATACAGTAATATAGCATGGGGCAAGGCCATTTACAGCTTTGAATACTAGTAGTAGTACTTTAAAGTCAATTCTTTAAGATGCAGGGAGCCAGTGTAGTTCAGCCAGTACTGTGCTCCACCTTCCTTGTTTAGTAGTCTTGCAGCCGATTTTTGAATAAGCTGTAGTTTTTCAATTAATTTTTTTTGTAGGCCTGTGAATAAGGCGTTGCAGTAGTCCAATCTACCCAGAAGTGGAGAGAGTGATTGCTTATTAAAAAGATATTATGCAGCTTTGAGCATTTTTTTCTCAACGGCGCTCCCCCTGGTGTCTTCAAGTAAATGGACACTCTCGTAAAAATGTTTTCCCTTCACCTCAACTGATCAGAGTAACTGGTGAATATGAAATTAGTCATGGCCACTGAGGTAAATAAAGTGCACAGGGGTGGGAGAGGATATGAATGCTGAGGATGATTTGCTGGCCAATTTAGAAGTAATCGTTAGTGTGATGGTAACACACACGAACATGCACACATAGACACACACACACACGCATAGACACACAGCCCACATATTTGTTAGAGCCATTTAGTAAACCATCAATTACGCACACACACACACACATACACACACACACACACACAAACACACACACACACACACACCGTACATGGCTACAGCATGCTGCTCCCATTAGCACCTTGTGTAGCTTAGTTGTCCTCAAACACCTCCTCTCCTTCAGGCTGTTCTGCTGCGCCAAGGAAATGGGGCTTTTTATGGGAGCACCCACAGCAACATCAGGCCTGCTTATGACAATGATGGCAGATAAATGTCTCTCTATCTTCCTCTCTCTTCGCTCTCTCTCTCTCTCTCTGTCTCTATTTCTCTCTATCTCCCTTACTCTCTTTCTCCTTTTTTCTTGGCCTGTTTCTGTCCATCCTGTCTATCTTGCCCCCCCCCTTCTCTCTCTCTCTCTCTCTACTCTTTCACCCATACAAATGTTGTTGATGTTGACGTGACAGTCGAATAGACAAACTGGGGATTAGCAGACTATGAGAGAAAGGAGCTTACAACATGAGATACTATTGTCAAACAAAGAAAAGGACAAAGGGATATAAAAATACACCATTTGAGGTTTAATCCCATTGCTTGTGTGGTGACTCAATGGAGCAATCAAGGCTGAGAAGAAACACTGTTGCCTTTTTTTTTATTTTGCACAGCTCTCTGTTTCTGTCTCTCTCTCTCTCTCTCTCTCTCTCTCTCTTTCTTTCTTACGCTAAGAGTACCCTTGCAAGACCTGCATAAGGTACCACTGACACGCCCTGCCGTAATGCTTTCGCAGGCAGATTGCAGGTGACAGATATGCTCTCTTTTGCCCCGGGGAATGTTTCATTACAAAAGTACGCAACGTCAAACGAGTAGGCTTTCTGTGTGTAGCGTGTCATTTCCCCTTTGACAAGCACATGAAAGTATAGCTTGGTTATGACAATAAGCTCAGCAGAGTCATTTATTTCATTCCTTTTTTTGTTATTATATTTAAATCCATATTTCCTCCATTGGATTATGAAATTTTATTTATTTGTCTGATATTTTGGAAGCAAAATGTGCTCTTACTCGGAACTGCCTGCCTTATTTAATTTTTTTTCCCCCTCTTTTCTACTCAATTAATTAGCATTGGCTGCATCTAGCCAGTTCCCGGACAGGCCATAAATACACGTGGGCACATAAAAAGTGATTTACCTCTAGATAATTTTTCGTTTTAATATGAAATCATCTCCATATATTTTGGAAAATGAATTTCCCATGCCCACCCATGTGCGTTTGTGTTTGTGCGAGTATGACTGAGCAAGAGTGTGTGTGTGAGAGGGTGTTTGTGTGAAAGTGTCTTTATGTGTCTGTGGGTATGTACAGTATAAAAACAGTTTAAAAGCTAGTGGGTGTATGTGTAGTTCAGCTCCTCTGACCCTCCAGAGCAGGCCCATTATCCCCCACCCCACTTACTCATAAATCACCCTCTCACCCCCTCAGCCCCGCCTAGCCACCACACCACGTGTCATGTCAACATAGGATGGAAGGATCTCCACCTGTGTGTGTGTGTGTGGGTGGGTGTGAAAATGTCAGTGGTCTGGAGTAGTATGTGTGTGTTTGTATGTGTATCAGTGTGTGTGTGTGTGTGAGTGAGGTTATGTCTACGTATAGGGGGTCTGGGGGAGTGTGCAGTGTGTATGTGACTAATGTTAAAGGGCCGGAATTGCAGCATAACGTCTGTTGAAAGAGCATTGTGACTCATTGCTGGGCTATTGTGTGTATGTCATTTCATGTCTATGTATGTGTGTGAGACAGAGCGTGAGAGAGAGAGAAAGAGACCAAGAGAGTGAGAGAGTGTCAAATTAAGACACAGAGAGAGAGACAGATAGTCAGTGCAATTTGAGATGCTTCATTTAAAAAAAGATTGCCATCCTGGTTTTAAATGCCAGTTTTATTGCCATCCGTTTCAAATCTCTCACCCACACTTCCTTGACACGGATCAGCCTATACCTGCCTGCTGTCCTGACTAATCTATGAATATGTATGAGCTCCTTCATAATATATATACTTGCCATGTCTGTCCATGCACGCAAGATTGTGACATCAAAATGACACCTACACCTACATGACACCTGTTAGCTATTATGTCCTCCTTTTGTAAGTCGCTTTGGATAAAAGCGTCTGCTAAGTGTAATGTAATGTAATGTAAAAATAGTTTTTGCTCAGTACGGGCAGGTTTGGCAGAATGTTTTTGGAAGCTGGTGATAATCGATATACTAAACGGTGTGAACCTTTTTTTCTTCTCCTTCAAGCAGTTGTTTCTTCTTATTATTTTGCCACAGTAAAAGCAGACCACCCTCAGGAGCTAAGTGGGCATAGAGTGGTTTAAAACGGTGTGTTCAGTAGAGTCAAGTATGAAATGTTATCAGAGGTATCCATGCTTACGTTGTGGGTACACAGGGTAATGTCCCCTTGTCTCTTTGCCATGCACACCTCTATCATAAAAAGGATGGATGGATGGATGGATGGATAGATGGAAGGATAGATTGACAGATGGATGGATGGATGGATGATAGTTTAATGAACAGATGAATGGATTGAAGGATGAATAGATTAATTAATTAATTAATTAATTAATTAATTAATTAATTAATTAAAGAAAGAAAATATATGATAGATGAATAAATACGTTTATACACATGAAAGTTTCACCTGCAAGAGATACCCCCTATTATAACTTTGTTGTTACCAGAATGGCCAAGTTGTAATGTGTTACTAAAGAATCTCTATAATGTCATAGTAATGTTGTAATGTTGTAGTTAAGTTTTTTTTCATTCAAAGCGAGTCATAGCACCGACATTACGGTGGCTTCTTCAAAAGGCTTCTCCTGACATGGAGAGGGACACCAGAGATTAGTTCAATTCAGCTGCTTCACATTCTTCTGTAAAGGAACTCAGTATTGTCCCAGTGTGGACCTTGGTGTCTGCCACAATAAAAGCAAATGTAATATTTCACTCTGAGACCCCTGTTTTAAACTCTCTCTTAGTTTCCGAGAGTGCACAGTAATTTGCACAGTAGATTGAAATATTAAATGTTAGCAGAGATGTCTGTGGTTGTGTGTACACAGGCTAATATCAAATGGGTGTTGTGTGTACACAGGTTAATGTCAGATCTCTTTGCCATACCATCTTTAGCATCTTGAAAGAGTGCCACTACCTAGTACTTGTGGAAGCCTCCTACACTTCTAAAGACCTTTGACAGTGTGTGTGTGTGTGTGTGTGTGTGTGTGTGTGTGTGTGTGTGTGTGTGTGTGTGTGTGTGTGTGTGTGTGTGTGTGTGTGATCTACTGTACCAGCACACACTACGCCACAAGACCAAACAGCTCAAGGTGCCAACACCACACCATCACCACACTCCACTGCCTATCATCCCAAACTCTTCGTACTGTGGGCTGTTGAGTGGTAGTGGCAGACAAGTGCAGCCCTAGAGCTGTGTGAACTCTCTTTTACGTTTTCTCCTTTTCTTTCCCTCTCTTTCCCTCCCTCTTCTGTCTCCTCTCTCCCTCTCCCTCTCTTTCTCTCACCTCTCCCTCTCCCTGTCTCTTTCTCTCTCCTCTCACTTTCTCTCACTTTTTCTTACTTTCTCTCTTTCTGTCTCGCTCTCTTTCCCCTCTCTTTTTCTCTCTTACCACCCCCTCTTTCTTTGCCCCTCTCCTCTATTCTCTCCCTCTCTTCCTCTCTCCCTCTCTCACTCTCTCCCTTACTATAACTCATCTATCTCTATCATCAGCTCCACCCCTCCTCTGACCCTTTCTGCAGCTCTTGTGAGTGCAGACAGACAGACAGGCCCTTGAGTGCTGCTGGTGGTGGCAGAGTAGCTTTAGCTCAGGCCCAGACCCATGTGGCCCACCCCCCCAGTCCCCCAGTACTGTCACTTGGGATGAGGAGAGGAGAGAAGAGGAGAGGAGAGGAGAGGAAGGAAGAGGAGAGGAGAGGAGGAGAGAGGAGAGGAAAGGAAGGAAGAGGAGAGGAGAGGAGGAGAGAGGAGAGGAGAAGGAGCTGGAGGGAGAGGAGAGAAGAGGAGAGGAAGGAGGACAGAAGGTGAGGTGAGGGGAGAGGAGAGAGAATGAGATGAGAGGAGGGGAGAGGAGAGATAGGAGAGAGGAGAGGAGAGGAGGGGAGGGGAGGGGAGAGGAGAGAGAATGAGATGAGAGGAGGGGAGAGGAGAGGAGAGGAGAGATAGGAGAGAGGAGGGGAGAGGAGGGGAGGGGAGAGGAGGGGAGTAGAGGAGAGGATGGGAGGGGAGAGGAGAGGAGGGGAGGGGAGAGAGGAGACGGAGTGTGTGGCTGGCTGGCTGGGGTTACTGGAGGAGAGTCAGGGGAAGGAGCAGGAGATGCTCTTACTTAGGCCCATAAATCATCCCCCACTGACCACACACACACACTGCACATACACACACATACACACACACACACACACACACACACAGATACACATACACATATGAATGCACACACACACACACACACATGCACACACACGACACCCACACACACACGCACATACACGCACACACACACACATAAACTCCCCCCTCTTTGTTTTGCCCACTGTCGATCACACACACAAAGACACATACAGTACACACACACACACACAGTCACAAAATTTACAAACTCCCACACAGTGAGACAGTAGCCCCAGTGAGGAGTCAGGCCAGTGCAGCTAAATGACTAATTAGTTCTCTCTGCCCATATAGCCGCTGGACCCTGCCATCCCGTGTGTGTGTGTGTGTTTGTGTGTATGTGTCAGCTGTGTGTGAGTCTGTCTCTCTGTCCCTGTGTATGTGTGTATAATGCATGTGTGTTTATGTGTGTGTGTGTGTGTGTGTGTGTGTAAATGAGTGTGTGCGTATTTGTGAGTGTCAGTGCCTGTGTGTGTGGTGTATGTCTTGTGTGTAAGTCTGAAGTTTGAGTTGTCTTTGGGTTTCACTTTGTCACACAGGGCTCTGTTTTACAGCTCTCCCCCTCACTCCCTCTCCCCCTCTCAGTGTGTGGAAGCTCACATTAATAGTGTCATTTGCCAGCCTTGGAAGAAGGCAATAGGAAACAGAAAGAGGCGATGAGGGGAGGCACAGGGTGTACGGGGTTGGGGTTATGATGGAGATGATGTCAGTGATGGAGACCCAAAAAGTTACGAGCAGAAAGGTGTGTGGGGGTGGGAGTGCATAAAAGGTTATTAGAAAAAAGGGGAGGTGAGGCATCGGGTACAGGGATGGGTTGTGGTAATGATTGGAGATGATGTCAGTGATGGAGATGATGAGGTTCGGGGGGGTGGGGATGGGGGGGGGGGGGGGGGGGGGGGGTTCCCAAAAAGTTATGAGCAGAAAGGTGTGTGGAGGGGGTACCTAAAAAGTTCTAAGTAGAAAGAGAGGCTCTTTTTTCCGCCACAACAGTTTTCCATCCTAAATTAGTGGCATTAGTGAACTTATAACGTAAATGATTTTGCAATCGAAATTTGTCTCACCACCTGGCTGATAAGACTTGCTTGTGCTACGTCACCTAAACGAACATCTATTAACCATCTACATAACTATTACATAGTGCCTGTGTAGCAGAGCCCTTTGGCATAGACCAGCATTGTACTCACAGTTTTTGTGTGTGATAATGTGTTTCACACACTGTATTACAGTTTCCAGACAAAAAGTGATCTCATTTTTCTGGGCGCTAAGTGACACGGCGGTGGCCTGCGGGGACTGACCCAGGACAGGATGTGAGCATGTTACTTACTTACACAAAAGTGACCCAAATGTTCAGAGGGGTAGCAGCAAGGGGAGCGACAGAGAGCCAGCCACAGAAAAAGAGGGAGAGGGAGAGGGAGCCTTGGGGAAAGACAGAGAGTAAAAGAGTCAGAGGGGTAGAGGGAGAGAGAGAGAGAAAAGAGAGAGCGATAGAGGCAAGTTCAGAGAATAAGAGAGAGAGAAAGAGGGACAAAGAGAAAGAAGGAGAGAGAGAAGGACAGAGAATAAGAGAGCAAGGAGGAGAGAGGCGGAAAGAGAGCAAGAGAGAGGAAGAGAGGGATGTAACAGAGGAGGAAGGGTGAGAGATACAGGGAAGGAGGGCAGCGAGGTGATTTCATTTGTTCTTACTTTCTTTTTTAAAAAAAGAAAAAAAGAGGAACACCTTACCTTTGCACTATTTTACTCTTTTTAAAGAATGCTGTGCAGTGGATCCCTGCTACCAACCCCCACATCCCCCATCCCCAGTAGCAGAGGACACCTGACACACACACACACACACACACACACACACACACACACACACACACACACACACATGTGCATGCATGCACACACACACACACACCCACACCTGTGTGCACACACACACAGACAAACACAGGTACGCGCGCACATGCACACACACAGGTGCACACACGCGCACACACACACACACATACACACACACACATGTGCCCACACACACACACAGACACATACATGCAGTGCACACACACACACAGCACACACACGTGTACACACACACACATGCTTCATCAGGGCCTAATTTGTGCCGGGGGCCGTAATTAATTTAGACCGCAGGCACTGCTGGCTCAGGATTAACTAAACACGCTGACAAAGAGCTCCGCAGCAATGCTAATATGTAATACAATCTATTAACAGTGCAAAGGAAACACACAGAAAGAAAGACAGGGAGAGAAAGAGAAAGAGAGAGAGAGGTACAGAGAAAATGAAAATGACAAAACAAAATAGACATCAATAGAGCAGAAGAGACATGGGTAGAGTGAGTGGAAAAGAGTGAGATAGAAACAGAAAGAAAGAAAAAGAAGGGGAAAGATAGGAAGAGAAGGAAAACAAGGAAAGGAGAGAAAAACAGAAAGATGGTAAGAACAGGAGGCATTATGGGTAGAATGATTCAGGATGAGCGAAAGAGAAGATGGAAAGTGAAAGAGAGAATGTTGATAAGCAACTGTTGTTGTTGAATTTAGCAAATTATGACAGCTGTATTTTGGCTGTTCGTGTAGAGGGTCTGAAACAAAGACCGTCAGAAACGATTTGCTGGAGGTGTGGACTGCTGAAGTTTTAAAAAAGTGCCTCTGCCTTTACCCAATCGCTTATGCCTGGTCGTCACGTATGCAATTAGCCTTCCTACGCACTACAATTCAAATGTAGCACACAAGGTCAACGTCACAGCTAACGAACACACCCTCTGTTCTCTGATTGGATCGATGTTTCTGGAACATCACAAATGTACCTCAAGAGATTCTGGTCCAGACCCTCTGCACGAAATGAAATGAAGTATGAGGGGCGGGTTTACCAGGCTAGCGTTTCAGTCCCACTGGATCTTCATCAGGCATCGATGTTTGCAGACCACCTGTTGTGAAATCCACAGCCACTTGAGCCACAGGTCACAACCTTGGAATGGCAGCCTAAATGTGCCTATAGTTGCACCTTATCTCTCTGTTTCTTTCTTTCACACACACACACACACACACACACACACACACACACACACACACACACACACACACACATGGATTTGGTCCCACTATGGAAACCCACAGTTGCCAAAAAGGAAAGCCAAGCATAGTTTTACAGTCACAGTTTTGCAAGCTTATATGTCAGCTAAGGAGGAAAATTACTCTTTTATCTTTTGTTTCAGTTTTGTTTTGTGGTTCAGAGGGAAAAGGTGTGTTTTAAATGCCTTGTTTATTTTTTCATTCATAAAATGAATTTGGAACCTGCCTGCTTACCCCTATCCCACTTTAAAATGTGAGTGTAAGACAATCCAGCTTTGTAAATAAATAGGGAGGAATGGGAGGAATAATTTAGCCCTAAGTGTTTTCCAACCTGCTGAGCGCATTCTGTTCTCTCTCTCTCTTAGGTAACTGTCTAATTCTCCTGCCAGTTCAAGCAGAGAACTATATGAACTGGATCTGCTGAAGTGCAGACTGGGTAGTTTCTTTCTTTCTTTCTTTCTTTCTTTCTTTCTTTCTTTCTGTTATTTTTTTCTTTCTTTCACTTTTTCTTTTGCTCTTTCTTTTGCTATTTAGCTTTTTCATACTTTTTAATTCTCTTCTGTTGTATCATTTTTCTATGCCCACTCACTTTTCTTTCGTATCCTCTCGTCCCCACTTAATCCTTTCTACTCTCTATTTTTATGTCCAGCTCATAGCTCATATATGTTCTTTGTAGAAGTCCTTTCCTTTGTGGTGTTTTTTTAATGACATTTCTACTGCCTATGAACTCTTTTTCCTCTGTCTCTGTCTCTCTTTTTTTGTTTTCTTTTACACACACACACACACACGCACATGCACACACACACACACACACACACCTGTGTATTTTTATGGGAATCTATCTAAACCCCCTGTGGATTGGCCAGTGTGTGTGCAGTCAGTGTAGTAAGTGAGAGTGAAACACAAACAGCACTGACTGCACACACACTGATAAGTTACCAGTCAGACAGCCTCTAGCAACACTAATCTGCTTGATATAGCCATTACAAATGTGTATAAAAATGATGTTTGATTATATTAAGATGTTGATGAAGTTCAGCCAGAGTGTAAATTACCCCTCCATAATTGGGGCATACATTAATATGTACCCCCCCCTAAATGTCTCTGTGGGGGATACTGGGTCTTGATTGTGAAGTGAGTTCAATGTGTCATTATCATCACACAGCACACAGTGCACAGAACCTCTGCCTTTATCCCATCACACAGATGAGCAGGGGGCAGCCATTGCAACGGCGCCCGGGGAGCAGTGTGTGGGGACGGTACTATGCTCGGGGTACCTCAATGGCACTACTGGCAAACCGGGAGTCGAACCTGCAACCCTGCAGTGACAGGTCCGATACCTTAACTGCTAGGCCACCACTGCCATACCTCCCAGTGCCTCCTGTGATTCAAACTATGATTTTAGTGCAGTGGTAAACATGCAAAGGGCTTGGCTGTGTTCATAGAGTCTAGCGTTAAATGGGTGAATTAGCCCAGTCTGCTGTTTCCTGATCTTGATCAGGTGTGGTGTAACAGTGTTGAACATGTGAAGAGCTGGGTTGGGCTGTCCTGATACAATGTAGTGTAGAGTTAAATCTGTAGAGCACTGGACTGTGTTGATGGGATTTTGTGTCATGTAGTGTCAAACAGGTGCAGAGCTGGGCTGTGTTGATAGAGTGCAGTGTAGTGTTGATGTGTATGAGGAGTTGAGTGTTAATCATGTAGAGCTGGTCTGTGTTGGTGAGGTGTTAGTGGGGTGTTAGTGTAAAACATAAGAAACAGTGTTGTGTGCTAATGTATATGGGGTGTTGTGTAATAGAGTGATAATCGTGTGGAGAGCTGGTGTGTGTTGATGTTTATGGGGTGTTGTGTAATATAGTGTTAAGCGTTTGGAGAACTGGTGTGTGTTTTGATATTTATGGGGTGTTGTGTAATAGCGTGTTAAGCGTCCATGTGTGGGCAGGAGCTGTCGGGGAGCTGTGTGTAATTGATGCCCGCTGACAGCTTTGCCCTCAGCAGCAGAAAGTGCCACTCCAGCTAAATCCTACTGCACCTCCTGTGGGTAAAGCACTCTCTCTTTCTCTGACCTCTCTCTCTTTCTCTCGCTTTTTTTCTCTCTCTCTCTCTCCCCCATCCCTCTCTCTCACTTTCTCTCATTGTTTCAGTCCCTTCATCTATTCCCACTTCCTCTCGCTTGCTTTGACTTTCATCTTCTTTTGCTTTCTTTTCTTTGCTCCCTTTTTCTCTTTTCATCTTTTGTTTATGCTTCCTGACGCTGTATCTCTCTCTCTCTCGCTCTCTCTCTTACACACACACACACACTGACTCATAAAGAGTCTCACCTTAGCTTTCCACAACTGTATTCCCTCACCATAGTGTCATGCAGCAATTCTTTACATCTGTGTGTGTGTGTGTGATATAGAGAAGGTGTTTATTTGTGTGTGTGTGTGTGTGCATGTGTGTGTGTCTTTCAAACCATCCCATGCTCTGTCAGGCCCTGGCCTTACCACCTCCACACACACACACACACACACACACACACATTTTTAAACCATCCCTTTCTGTTTCAGACCCTGGCCTCACCAACTCCACACATGCACACACACACAAACACACACACACTCCTAATTTTCAAACCATCCCTTGCTTTGTCAGGCTCTGGCCTCACAACCTCCACACACACACACACACACACACCCACGCCTAATTGTCGATCCGCCCCTTGCTGTGTCAGGCCCTGAACATGTTTGAGTCGAGCGCGCAGGAGTACAAGTACGAGATTGAGCGTCTGGCCAAGGAGCTGCAGAACGTCAACAAGAAATACCTCAGCCAGAAACGCAAGGAGCAGCAGGCCAAGTGAGTCACACACACACACACATACACACACACACACCCGCATGCACACACACAAACACACACACAACATATACACATACACAAGACAGAGACTACGCACACATACGCACACAGGCACACACACAAACAACACAAGACACAGGGACTAAACATGTGCTCACATGCACAGATTACACACACATTCTCTTCCTTTCTCTCTCTTTCTCTCTCTCTCTGTCTCTCACACACACACACACACACACACACACACACACACACACTCACTTCCAGTGCACTCTTTCCCTCTTCTCTCTCTCTCTTCTTGCTTTGCTTGTCCATCCTCTAGCCAAGATCCTTTCGTACCTAAATATAGAAAGCTTAATCCTTCTGTACCCACCTGACCAGGGCCCTGATTCAACTAAGTAAAAATACAGCCTTTGTCTGTGTGTGTGTGTGTGTGTGTGTGTGTGTGCGCGTGTGCGTGTGCGTGACAGGTGTGTGTGTGTGACAGGTGTGTGTGTGTGTGTCTGTGTGTGTGACAGGTGTGTGTGTGTGCGTGCCAGGTGTGCAAGTGTTTGTGAGCATGTGTGTGTGTATGTGAATGTGTTTCAATGTGTGTTCCAGTGTGTTTCAGTGTGTGTGTGTTTGTGTGTGTGTGTTTGCATGTCTGAACTCCAAACTTCTTGGCCCTACCCTGACCCACTCTCCAATATTACCAGCGACCACACAGAAGTGAAGACTCATGTCACATCAAAGAATGACTCTGGTAAAAAGGAGAGGGGATAGAAGGACATTGTAAAAGAGAGAGGGATAGAAAGGAGAGAGAAAGAGAGAGAGAAAGAGAATGATAGAGAGGAAAGGGCAGAGAGAGAGGAGGGAGAGAGTGAGAGAGAGGGAAAAAGAGAGAGAGGGACAGATAGAGAGAAAAGAGATAGAGAGAGGAGAGAGGGAGAGAAAAAGACAGAGAGAGAAAAGAGACAGAGAGGGACAGAGAGAGTGAGAGAGAGAGAAAGAGAGAGAGAGCAGTAGAGGGATGTGACAGAGTGCAGAAGAGAAATCAATGAGGCGAGGAATTGGCATTGGTGGCGTCTCTGATCACTGGGCTCCCGCTCCGTTTTGGGCCCTGATTTAATATATGAAACGCCGGCTACGCAAGATTAAACAGTAATACACCTGTCGCCCAGCCATATGGAACTGAACCAACGCAACGGATGGAACCAGCGTGTCAGACACAAGAGCAGAACAGAGACACTCTCTGTGGCCGCTCGCCTCTTTCTTGCCTGGCCATGTTCACTATATTTGTGTGGCGCTCCTTGAAAGGGAGATGTGACTAAGATATGGTTCTCTAGCTCAGCAAGCCAATCAGATTACACCCTTTCATTCTTCTGTGCTCGGAATGCCATGTGTCATTTGGCTGGAAATGTATAGTACTCATGCCAGACGTCTGTTTGTTTGTTAATTTATTTTAAAACATACAGCTAGAGAACCTTGAGAAATTCACTTAATTTGATGAAAAAATGATTCGAATTGACTCGACCTTAAAAAACGTTGTTAAAACATGTGAGGAAATGGTGGCTTCTAAAAACAAATAAATTGACAGGAATTCCTTTGAATATGGAAGCCCGTTTCCGCCACTTTAAATGGAAGTTTTTTTATGAATTGCGAGATAGTATCTCACAATTCTGACTTAGTATCCCACAATTCTGACTTAGTATCTCACAATTCTGACTTATTATCTCACAATTCTGAGTTACTATCTCGCAATTCTGAGTTACTATCTCGCAATTCTGACTTACTATCTCACAATTCTGAGTTACTATCTCACAATTGTGAGATAGCCTAAAGGCATTGGGTAGACACCCTACATTCCCATGGAGATAGTATCTCACAATTCTGACTTATTATCTCACAATTCTGACTTATTATCTCACAATTCTGAGTTACTATCTCACAATTCTGAGTTACTATCTCACAATTCTGACTTATTATCTCACAATTCTGAGTTACTATCTCACAATTCTGAGTTACTATCTCACAATTCTGACTTATTATCTCACAATTGTGAGATTCTATCGCAGTAAAATACCATCTCAACGCGTGGCAGAAAATCATTCATGGGCCAATATAGGTCAAATCGTTCGTTAGGTTACAGTCTGTTTTGTTCGCGATTCAAGAACTCGGTGTGGATTATACACTGCATTTGCTTTGATTGTAATACATTAAAACAGAGTGATTGTGGCATACACCATTGTGTACAACTACCCCATCCATGACTCTTAATAAGAGACGGACAGTTTCTCTGTCTGTAATTATGCCAGCAATCCAGCATTTCTGATGCATCCATCTGTAGCCGTGTTGTTGACCCGACATCTGTAGCTGCTGATGGATGAACTCTGCCACCTCGACAACATCCGTTTTATTACGCCTGCGCCAGAGCTGGTTTCTTGCCAAAGTTCTCTGTAAAGTGCGGAGGCTTATTTCAATGCCATGCTCTTCATCTAATAGCGTCCGAATCTCACTTTGTGTGAAACCACGTCGAAAATATCCTTCAATGATCGTATCCATTTTGAATGACCATGGGAATGTAGGCTAGGGTGTCTGCCCAATGCCTTTAGGCTATCTCACAATTGTGAGATAGTAACTCAGAATTGTGAGATAGTAACTCAGAATTGCGAGATAGTAACTCAGAATTGTGAGATAATAAGTCAGAATTGTGGGATAATAAGTCAGAATTGTGAGATACTAAGTCAGAATTGTGAGATACTATCTCGCAATTCATAAAAAACTTCCATTTAAAGTGGCGGAAACGGGCTTCCATAGAATGACAAGAACGAGGTTACCATTTTTATAGCTGGAGTCGTCGACAGAAGACCGATTGAGGCTCTTCTTGCATTGAGAAT
Source organism: Coilia nasus (assembly GCA_027475355.1). Classification (NCBI taxonomy): domain Eukaryota; kingdom Metazoa; phylum Chordata; class Actinopteri; order Clupeiformes; family Engraulidae; genus Coilia; species Coilia nasus. Next base: position 31,614,925 of record CM050217.1, read on the forward strand.
ACTCCAAGAAAATCGTGCTTCTTCCTATTAAGAACATAAAAGCTCCACTATTATACCTACAACATGTTTGACTGGACAGCGTGACAACTTCACAGGTATTTCAGTTTCTGTGTTTATGTAGGCTAGTCAATGCCCTTGTAGTGCAGATCTGATATGATGGCCAATATTGATAACTTTCCAGCGTTTGTTTCATGCAGTTGTAATCGAGTGGTAATATTTTGCAGACAGTCGCTAGGTTTTTGAGGTATTCCCTGTGTCAATACATGCATTGATAGCACAGTTGACATGAATTGCATTGGCCTCAATGGGATTTTGGCTGAATACGCTCAGAATACGCGCAGAAAAATAGACTCGGTTTCTATTCTCTAGCTGCAGTCCGTATTCTGAGCGTAGTCTAGTCTAGTCTAGTCTCCTCATGGTCATCGGCAATGTTATTGGTCATCTCCTGGGTTTCCCCATCAGTGGGTGTGGTTTTACTCGCAGTAAACTCTGTGTCGTATTGGTTGTTTGTTCTACAGCTTGAGCAAGTGTCCTGCATTCATGTATGTATCAACAGACTTCCATCTTAATTTTTTCCACCTGTGTAACTGCAGTGTTAAAAAAATACCTGTAAAACTCACTCATTTCATAAACAGATGCTTCTTTCCTGGTCCTTATTAATCTATAACCTTAACTGCTTTTCCCATAGATAATATATCTGCAATAACAGACATATTACACAAACACAGAATGATGTTTTTATAAATCTGGTTAAGGCACAGTATTTATCTAGTTAAACAACTCATTGAGCGGAATGCCTTACTCTGAATTCCTACACAAGCACAATATAGGCCTACGTATTCCACCCAAAGATATACTCCACAAGTGCCTTTTAGAGTCGCACTAAATGTCTTATGCGAGCTTAAGCATTTTAGAACAAGGGGCAGGTGTAATGCAGCAGAGAGAGAGAGAAATACATGGGGGGGGGGGGGTAGTGTAATAGTGAAGTGATTATTAAGCTATGGAGTAATTGACAAACAGTAATAAAATCTTCTTCCACGGCGAAGGAGGGGAAAGTAGCCAAGCTGCACCTGTCCCACATTGTTTCACTCAGACTAGCTACTTGCCCCACATTTGGTCTTTTTGGAGGTGGTCATTCTAGTTTGACTAGTGTTTGACAGTGCCTAGGAGAAGACACCGGCTTTAAATATAATAATATTTAATATAAGGCTCTTCGACTATACTTCCTGATTATGACGACGAGGATTATGATTTTAAACCATTATATATATATAATATTTGTGTGTGTTTATTAGTCGGTGTTCAAAATGTGTTCGTTTACGAATTGCGAGATAGTAACTCAGAATTGTGAGATAATAAGTCAGAATTGTGAGATACTAAGTCAGAATTGTGGGATACTAAGTCAGAATTGTGAGATACTATCTCGCAATTCATAAAAAAACTTCCATTTAAAGTGGCGGAAACGGGCTTCCATAGAAACGGGCTTCCATATTTGAAGACCATTTTCATGGTATGAGCAGTGACATTTTTTTGGGCTGAAAGATGTTTAGTTTTTTTAGCCATTCCTAAAGACATTGCCAAGGTGGCTGGTGAGTGTCATGACTTGCCTCAAAGGGCTTTGGTGTGGGTTTGTCTGAGCCATTTGCCCACTTTATTGACTAACCATTCACAGTTCACAGAAAAAGGGGTTTTCTTTTTTTTACTACAAACACTAAAAGGACAGGTAGAGAAATGTTTATACATTATAAGCACAATTATACATATGGACTGTGAATAATTATAATTAATGTTGTAATTGTCTCCACCCACATTTAGGCAACTTTCTTGCCTTTGCGTTCCACATTTTTTGGATCAGAGCATATTTTCACACAAAATACAATTATTTTACTAGCCTTGTTGTCACACCAAGCTTGTAGACGGCACTTGGTCTGGCAAACATCCAATAGACAAGAAGCTCTCACAGGCAGTATCAGTGGCTCTGTGTACTACTGGACAGAGCTACAACCACACAGACTATTGATTCTTATGACGTATGCCTACCGTTCATTTTTCATTGGTTCCGGATTTGTCTGTACCAGAAAGAACTGAGAATAGGCAGGTTGGCCAGACTAACTTTACCCCCAAAATTCAATGTAGCATCACAGGCAGTATGGGTAGGCCCAGTCTATGGCTTTACTACAGCTTTACCAGGTCTTTCATCAGTGATTTCACCACACAGGCTAATGCTAATCATAACATACATCCATCTGTGAGAGACTAGTGCCCTCGCCTCCAGTTCTGTTGGGTTTTGGCCCGGCTGACCCGAGTTAATATTTGAACTTTTTTTCCTCGGCATTGATCTTCTCGTGTGTGCGTCTGCATTGCTCGGCCATCATTCCCTTCAGAGGGCCCTGATAATTGAGAAAGGCTTATCCCTGGAGCATACACAGACATGCAGCCAAAAACAAAGAAAATAAAACTGAACATATGAACTCAAGCAAGCCAACATGGAATCTAACTCTAATGTCTAACTAACTGTATGTGTGTGTGTATGTGTGTGTGTGTTGGTGCCAACATGCAGTCTAAACTGTGGACAAACACGTGCTTATGCCCACATACACTGAAACGCACATGTACATTCACAGACAAACATTGGTGTGTGCACACACAAATACTGTACACACACACACACACACACACACACACACACACACACACACAGGTCAGCTCCAGCACTGAGCAAAAACCATGGTGTGTGTGTGCAGTTCACTCAGATTTATTTATTGGGGTGTAAGTATGAAAAGGTTAATTGACATTTGTAGGTACAATCACATAAAAACTACACTACCCATGGTTCCCTTAGCCACACCTCAGGTGATAAACCCTTCTCACATTTCACACCCTTTAAAACCCCTGGCAGGCTAAAGCCCTTCATCTCTGTTCTCTTGATCATCAGATCACACAGATGTAAAGAGAGTTACCTTCTCCCTGTCTTGCTGGCCATCGGGCCGCGCAGACCAAAAGAGATACCCTCCTTCTGTAGGCCACCAGGCCAAGCAGACCACAAAGGAACTCGTCAACACGCGCAGCTAAGTGGACAAAGAGTGGACCTGTGCACAAGGTCAGAAAGTACTTTAAGTAACTGGAAAGGCGACCAGATTCCCTTTCACCAGTTTTATAGCCTCGATTACAGGGCGACCGGATTCCCCTTATAGGCTACATTTGTTGAGTTGAATGAAAAGGACTACTCTTAATCCATGGGATTCCCAACCAAGATGCTGAGGGAGTACAGTTTCTGTAAATGTCTAATGCGTGACGAAGCATAGTAGGAAACCTCTTAATCGAGAACTCGATTCCCAGCTACGGCTGACAGACAACTTTCCTAAAAGAAGTCAAAAGGACTCTTCTTCATTCATCAGATCACCGCCGATCACCCACTGAACAGTGGTGACGACTTCGCCACGGATCCTCCAACACACAAGGAAGGACTGGAACAGCTCCAAAACAACACGCACAAGCAGCATTTGTGTAAGGCACTTGGGCATAGTTAGAATATTGCTCAACACAACCAGGAAGTGTTAAACTTATGTCTGATGAAAACATACACATTGTTTTCATATAGACTTTGAGTTGACCATTTGTTATGTTCTTTTATTTTCTCAATTGCCCTGCATTGAGATATCTGGTCAGGAGGAATTTAGCTAACAATAGCCTAGCCTATTGTTTCAAATCCATTTAATCATGTGCCACGTTCATATCCCCATTTTCCTGTGATCTGGCAAAAGGCCTATCTCACACACCAAATGGGGGGTTGTGAGCCTTGACCCCCTCCTTCTCCTTTTCCTCTCTCGCTCACACACACACACATCACCTTATTGCCTTGCATAGACACAGACACAGACACACACACACACACACATCACTACCTGTAGGATTAGCTCACACCTGTAGTGTTAGTTAATAAACTATACTTTTTTTTAAATAAACTGTGTTTTGTCTGTTATTGCACCAATACTCTGAGTGCCACTGCCAAGAAAGATCCTCACTCACCTTCAAGACTGATTTTAATGAGACTGATATGAGACTGATTTTAATGAGACTGATATAAGACAAATTTTAATGAGACTGATATGAGACTGATCAATTAAGACCAATAAAAATTACCAAAACCTGGGTGTGTATGTGTTTGTGTGTGAGAGAGTGCGTATGTGTGTGGGTCTGTGTGTGTGTGTTTGTGTGTAATGTGTGTGTTTGCGTGTGTGTACGTGCATTCATGTGAGTGTGTGTGTGTGTATGTGTGTGTGTGCATGTAAAAGAATACATAAAGTGAAAAAATGAATGATAGAAAGAATATAGAGGCAGGGATAGACAGATGAAAGAGTGAACAGAGCAGGTGAACTGACAGTTGATAGATAGCTGAATGGGAAAGAGTTGAGCAGACTGAGTGTAACAAAAAACACGATGACAGAATGACAGAAAGTCTCTCAGAGATAGCCCAGTGTGTGTGTGCGTGTGTGTGTGCGTTTGTGCGTGTGTGTGTGTGCGTGCATGAGGAACAGGCAGACAGGGAACACAGTGTTTTGGAAGATAGTCCTGGCCCACCTTCCCCATAACTGGTCAATTGGCAGGATGTGATTGGTCAGCTCACACCATCTGCCACAAGAGCTGTGGACTGTAGCACAGTGTGTCTGTGTGTGTGTGTGTGTGTGTGTGTGTATGTGTGTGTGTGTGCATGTATGTGTGTCCAGTACTGCTCCAGAATGGTGGTGGTGTCCCTGACGAAGCCAACCAACCAGCGCTCCACTCCACTGCACTTCCCACCTGCACCCCCTCCAACTACCATCAGCTCCAGCACTGTTGAATATGGATGTCTGGCATTACCGGAAGTTTCTGACACCTGGCAATTTTTTGTGATTTTTTGTGTTTCTTTCCCCTTCCCCTCTCTGTCTCTCTCTTACTCTGTCTCCCCATCGCCTACTGTGTGTGTGTGTGTGTGTGTGTGTGTGTGTGTGTGTGTGTGTAGGTGTGTGTCTGTCTGTCTGAGTCTGTTTGTCTTCATGTTCTAGTTCTTCATTTATTTGTGTGGCAGTGCTAGAGAGTGTAGCTTGTTTCCAAGGCCTGAGGGAATGTTCCACCCACCCATCCCTAGACATCATTAAGGAGGAGCTGCCTCACACTCTTTCTCCACCTCCTCTACCTTCCTCTCCTCCTCCTCCTACATCCTCCTCTTTCCTTTCCTCTTCCTCCCCCTTCCTCTCCTCCTCCCTTTCATACTTGTCGTCCTCCTCTTCCTCCTCCTCCTCCTCATATTTCTTCTCCTCTTCCTTCACCTCCACCTCCTCCTCCTAACCCTCACCTACCTCCTCTCCCTGTCTTCTTCCTCCACCATGTCCTCCTGCTACTCATTTACCTCCTCCTCCTCCATTTCCTACTCTTCTTCCTCTTCCTCCACCTTCTCCTCCTTCTTGTCCTCCTCCTCTTCCTCCTTCTCCTCCTAGCACTCATCGCCTACCTCCTCCTTTTCTCCTCTTTTCTTTTCTCGCTCCTCCTCCTCTACCCCCTCCTCCTCCTTCATCTCTGCCTGTCCTTTGTGTGTGAGTAGCAGGGCTCTGGCCAGTCTCCTCCTCCTTCCTTTCCTACATCCTCCTTGTCCTCCTCCTCCTTCCCTCCCTCTCCTCCTCCTCCCTCCTCCTCCTCCTCCTCCTCCCACCTCTCCTCCTCCTCCCTCCTCCTCCCTCTCCTCCTCCTCCTCCCTCTCCTCTCCTCCTCCCTCTCCTCCTCCTCCCACCTCTCCTCCTCCTCCCACCTCTCCTCCTCCTCCCTCTCCTCCTCCCTCTCCTCCTCCTCCTCCCTCTCCTCCCTCTCCTTCATCTTCTGCTGTCCTCAGTGTGAGTGGTACTGTAGGGCTCTGGCATGAGTGAAAAGTGGGCCTGGGCCAGCCTCCTCCTCCTTCCTCCTCCTCCTCCTCCTCCACCTTTTCATTTCTTCTCTCCTCCTCCTTCCTTCCCTCTTCTTACCTCTCCTCCTTTTTCTTCCCTTCTTCCACTCTGGCTGTCCACTCTGTGTGAGATGCAGGGGTAAACTGGGCCTGGGCCAGCCTGATGAGTCCCCCCCTCCCCCATCCATCCATCCAGGGCCTTCAGCAGCGCCCATCACACCTTCACAGGCTAAAAAGGCTGTTTAGTAGTGAAGGGGCTGATTGCAGAGGAAGCAGCGCCCATCACACCTTCACAGGATAAAAAGGCTGTTTAGTAGTGAAGGGGCTGATTGCAGAGGAAGGAAGGACTTCAGATGCATAAGGGCTGGCTGACAGAAGGATCCAAATGGCCCAAATTCAAGGCCGTTGGAAAGCAATCAGGCACACACACACACAAACACACACACACATACACAGACATACACACACTTGTGCACACACTCACTTACAAAGATGCACTTATAATCAAATACTCAGACACACATTTCACACACACGGAAATGATTTTGCTCATCCTGAAATTTTATCTAGGTTTTATTGCCAATTTTTTAATAGCATTTTGTTAATCATGGCTTTTAGATAGGGGGAAAAAGACGGAAAGAGTAGAGTGCAATAGTGCTGGCTTTGCGACTTTCACACTTGCTTTACATTAGCATATGTTAGTTGCGGACTACACACACACACACAGACGCTTTCGTACGCATAAGCTACATTGCTAATCTCTTGGCAGAAAATCTTTGAGCGCTTAAACCACCAATTACAGTAAAGTCAATCGATAATGACAGTTTTCAGAGGAGGCTAAGTGACCGTAATGAATTTTAAAAGCACACATAAATAATGTACGGGGTAGGTGTATAATCACCGCCGCCCCTACCGACACCTCCCAGCCCCTGTGTGTGTCTGAAAATGCACACACACACACATCATGCACGCTGCTCACTCTGATTTAGGCAAATCGTGCAGACCGATCCAACTATCCAACTACACACACACACTTCCCCTCTCTCTCGCTCTCTCTCTCTCAGACACACACACACCAGGGATGGAAATGAACTTTTTTGTCCACCTGCCACTGTGGCAGGTAGATTCTAAAATCTACCAGCCACTCAACATTTTTACCAGCCACTTTTTATTCAACCATTCCGTACATTATAATGCCTATAAATAAGGCTGCTCGATTATGGAAAAAATCTGAATCACGATTATTTGGGCCAAAATTGAAATCACGGTTATTCAAACGATTATTTTGTTTTCCTCAGTAAAATGCTTCATTTATTGAAAATGTATTCAAAAACATTTCGAAAAAACATTCTTGTACCTTCGGATTTTCCCTAATACCTTTCTTCGTAAACATTAGTAAGTCTCCTTTGATGTCTAATGTACAAACAGTAGAAATGTACTATGTATACATCTAATGTACAGTGCAAACAGTAGAAAATAATTAGGACAAAAACATTGTTGCCCTCAATTTTATTTGTTTTGAGATCATTTGGCCCTGAAATCGTTATCACAATTAGAATTCGATTAATTGAACAGCCCTCCCTATAAATGTAAATATTTCCCAATTCATAGTTTGTTACAGAGCTGTTTTATCAGTTGCTGTGTTACCAATACATGAGATAGGCCTAGCCTAACAATGTCCCTTTTTGGTCATAATACATACTCTGTCTAAGCGTGATTGGCAAGGTTACGAAATAGTATATAAAGACAGAGTGATTCAAAATGATGGTTTGAAATATATCTTCCTGTAACTACAGGAGTTCACAGTAATCCTGTTGCAACTTATCTGTTTAATTGAGCACTGGAGACACACAAAGGAAGCGAAATCTGCATTATTAGGTGGTTAGAAATATATATATATATATATATATATATATATATATATATATAGTGATATCTACCTGCAACTATAGAATGTACATACTCAATTAGCCTATTCCAAATGCATTGAACTGCTCCGGACTCACCCAAAGAAAATAGAAAATGTAACACCATCCAAGTTGCTTTATCCCCACACACATACTAGGGTACCAACGGTGCTGAGCACCCTCTACTGAGCTGAGCAGTAATAAGACGTTTTTATCATTACTAGTTTAGCCATCTGAGCAATTTTAAAATATCACATAATGAAATTCATATCTGAATATAAACATAACAATGACTGGTGTGTATTTAAAAGTGTTTTTTATGTGATCCTTAGTTGCTGCTCATAACAGCGCAAAAAATAATGTTTTTTTTTTTTTTTCACATTACACACAAAGAAGGCGTAATGACCTTCTGCAAACTTGGCTTATCATGGGCTAAAGTGTCAGAACGATCATATAGGCCTGGGACAGTTTATATGCGTATGCACCCTCATGCGATTATGCCCCCTTGTGCAGATGCGTTCAGCGGTCGACAGATAGTTATAAACAATCTGTTAATCATTTAAAATCTTCAGTGGCTATATGTGCTTCGGAGATGGACCCATCCTCCTCTGACATTGGCGTTGGTGGCAGGTGACAGGTTAGGTAGGTAGGTTAAGATAAAATCACAGGTTGGTTTTTGGAATCAATTTGTCCGCATATGGCGTTATTATCAACGTGATAAGGCAATACTGATGCATTCCCGCTTGGACAGTCAGGCTATGATAATGATGACTGCGCTTTCATTACTGGAAATTGGTGAACAGAAAGTTGCCAAGATCATATTTGGAATAACCACATAATTTCAGGATATGTTAAAATGATAGTCAGTTTTTATGTCTTCCCGTCATCATAGTTATATCATAGTCATAGAAAAATATCCACCTAATCCACCGCGTCATCCGCTCACACGGCTTCTCCTATCACTGTTATGCTGATGATACACAGCTGTATTTGTCGTTTCGACCAGATGACACCACGGTCTCTGCACGCATCTCTGCCTGTCTCTCCGCACTCTCCGCATGGATGAAGGAACACCACCTCCAGCTCAATCTGTCGAAGACTGAACTCCTGGTGATCCCAGCCCAGGAGGCAATCCACCATGATATCAGCCTGAATATGGACACTGTCACGATTGCGCCGAACAAGGTTGCTAAAAACCTCGGCGTCGTGATTGATGACCGGCTGTCTTTTTCTGACCACATTGCCTCCGTAGCGCGGTCGTGCCGTTATGCGCTATATAACATTAGAAAAATCAGACCGTACCTGACCCAATATGCTACTCAGCTCCTGGTTCAGGCTATGGTCATCTCTCGCCTCGACTATTGCAATGCCCTTCTGGTTGGCCTTCAATGGTTTGGCAATCAAACCATTGCAAATGGTTCAGAATGCAGCAGCACGACTGGTTTTCAATCAACCCAAAAGGTCGCATGTCACTCCTCTCTTCATCAACCTGCATTGGCTCCCGGTGGCTGCCAGAATTCAACACAAAGCTTTGACTCTAGGCTACAAAGTCACTTCTGGATCTGCCCCCACCTATCTCAACGTCATACTGAATGCTTACATCCCGTCCAGAATGCTGCGATCCTCCAATACAAACCGCCTGGCCGTACCCTCTCCCAAGACAAAGCGAGGTCACTCCAAACTTTTCTCGGTTGTTGTCCCTCAGTTGTGGAACAACCTACAAGTCCCTACAAGAGCAGCAACTTCCCTCTCGACCTTCAAAAAGCTTGTGAAGACCCTTCTTTTTTGAGACTGCGTAACAAAACCAAATTCTACTAACCATCTCTTCACTTAGGTACCTTCAATGTTCTCTACACATCTGTTTGCTATTATGTCCTCCTTTTGTAAGTCGCTAGCGTCTGCTAAGTGTAATGTAATGTAATGTAATATGGAACGTCAGGTACTAACGGGAGGGATATCAAGTGCACTAAAATGGCATTATATATAAGAAGAAATCCATGACTTAGTACCACTGACCTTAAATGTGTTCCGCACCTGAAGAAAGGCTCTGAGTGTTGTTTATTAACAAATACTGTGCTTATAAGCACCTGCGCTGTCTAACTGTTAGCTACGATACAATATACGTGAGTGAGTACGTTCATATACTGTATGGAATTTGTTGCTGGATAGCATTTGCACACCCGCCACAGTGGCAGGTAAAATGACAAAATTCAACCGCCAACGCTCATATTTACCCACATTTGGCAGGTGGTTAATTTCCATCCCTGACACACACGCACACACACCATGCATGCTGCTCTCTCTGGATTAGACAAATCCTGCAGACCCTCCTGGCCTAGTAAACCAGCACCTCGTATATTATATTTTGTAGAGAGGGTCTGGAGTCGAGTTTGTTGAAATTCATGTATGAGGGCCGAGCAACTCCTAGCCAATCAGTGAACAGAGGGAGTGTCCATGAGCCATGACACTGACTTTTTGTGCTACATTTGAATTGTAGTGCATAGGTAGACTAATTCCATGCAGTGTGTGACATCCAGACGTTATCAATTCGCTAAAGCCACTTGTTTTAAACTTTAGCAGAGTCCACACCTCCAGGAGGAAATTGTTTCTCACGGCCTTCACTCCAGACCTTCAAAATGAAATGAAGTACGAGGGGCTGGTTTACCAAGCCAAGCCTGTCCCACCTATCTTCCAAAACACAGGCCTGTGTTCCCTTTCTGTCTGTTTCTCACAGACACACACACACACACACGCACACACACAAACACAAATCTCTCTACCCCATACCAGGACAAAAAAGGTGTTATATTTTTCCTCTTAGTCTCTCTGGGTAACTCTCTCTAGTGTCTTTTGACTGTCTAGTGTGCATGTCAGTGTGTGTGTGTGTGTGTGTGTGTGAGAGTGATTAAACAGAGTTTGAAGCCATTTCTGCAAATGAATCCTCTGGAGCGTCCTGTTTCATTCAGTCACAGCTTTGTCCACACTTATGCATATGACACACACACACACACACACAAACACTTTCTCTCTCTGTACGCACGCATAACAGGAATGTCCATACAAACATCTGCACACAGATACTAATCCACACATACACACAGACACACACACACACTTACACAGAGAGAGAGAGAGAGAGAGACGGGGAGAAAAAGAAAGAGAGGGAGAGAGAGGGTGAGGGTGGGAAGAGTTCTTATTCTCTCAAAATATACAAAACAAAAAGTGTTGGTGTTTTCATATTGAAATGAAGAGGTAGGGGGGACACAGATGCCTGCAAGCCTGTTTGCTCACACCCACAGGGAAACCTTTAGGGAAGGGAATGTAGGTGTGTGTTCCTCACACACACACACACTCGCACACACACAAACAAACCAACACACACACACACACACGCACAGGGAAACTTTTACGGAATGCAGTGTAGGTGTATTTTCCTCACACACAATCACAGGCATACGATGCATGCTGACTGCACACACACACACACACACACACACACACACACACACACACACACCTACTTCTGTCCCTTTGCACTAATTTTGCAGCCCAGCACCTCATTGATGTAAAACCCCAGCAGTCCGCTAACAAGGCGTTTAGCATATGCTGGTAACACTTTCTACAATGCTACAGTAACATTACAGTAACATACAAAATGATTCATTTGACAAGAACAACAACTACAACAACAATAAAAGGAGAACACACCATAAGCATTGTTGTAGCTCGGACAGAATGAGATGCTGTCTGCACAGCTAATATGCTGAACAGCTCAGGAAGGGCATAATTGCATGCAAGCTCACAGGCTGCAAGTGTATCCGAGTGACCCTGTGAAATACTGTTAATTAATTTTAGATTAATAATCATCAGCCTGTAAATCCTAAAATCAAATGGGATGACAGACTGGAGTCAAGTCGAGCCCGGCCACACTGTTCTCTTTCTCTCTCTCTGTCACGGGACCCAGACAGACAAACACGGACCCAAGTGCGTAACCTTGCGTAACCGATCCAACATGTCTCGCAGCACGTCGTTTACTAGTCCCTGAAAAACGGCAGGAGCATTGGTGAGTCCGAATGGCATTACCAGGTATTCGTAGTGGCCATTTGGGGTATTGAATGCCGTCTTCCACTCATCCCCCTCCCGGATGTGAACAAGATGATATGCGTTCCGCAGGTCAAGCTTAGTAAAGACAGTGGCCCCCTGGAGAAGTTCAAAAGCTGTGGAGAGCAGAGGCAGAGGGTACCGTTTCTTTACTGTAATATCATTGAGTCCACGATAGTCAATATAAGGACAGAGAGATCCATCCTTTTTACCCACAAAAAAGAACCCGGCGCCAGCCGGGGAAGAGGAAGGGTGGATGATGCCTGCCGCCAGGGAGTCAGCAATGTATTCCTCCATGGCGCGCTTTTCAGGACCTGAGAGAGAATACAGTCGTCCCCGGGGGGGAGTGGCTCCAGGAACCAGATCGATAGCGCAGTCGTAGGGGCTATGCGGAGGCAGAGAAGTGGCCTTGGCCTTGCTGAACACCTCCTGTAGATCATGATAACAGTCTGGCACAGAGGTAATGTCCAGAGGAGTCACGGATGAAGCAGACGGAATAGAGGGAATAGCAGAGCGGAGACAAGTTTGGTGACAATCCACTCCCCACTCCAACACCGTTCCTGATCGCCATTCGATGCGTGGGTTGTGTAGTCGGAGCCAGGGAAGTCCCAGGACGATGGGCTCAGCGGGCGAGGGAAGGAGATGAAAACGAATACGTTCCCTATGATTTCCTGACGACAACAGTCCCACAGAGTCGGTGACGTGTGTGATCTGGCCCAACAGGTGGCCATCCAAGGCCCGAGCGGGAACTGGGGATGGCAAACGATGGCCCCTTATCCCCATCTGCTGGGCCAATGTGATATCCATGATATTGGCCTCTGAACCAGTCTATGAGTCTATTAGGGCAGAGAGAGGGTGAGAGTGAGAAGGGAGTTGGAGGACTATCTGAAGAAGGGGTCGATTCCCCCGGGGAGCGTTCAGAGAGGCCGAGCTTGACGGATGCTCCCTACTTCCGGCGAGCTCACTCTTTTAACGGACAGGAATTGACACGATGTTCCTCTCCTCCAAAGTACAAACATAGTCCCCCCGCAAACCTGCGCTGACGTTCCACGGGCGAGAGTGACGTTCGGTCTACCTCCATTGCCTCCGGAGAATGCTGACGTGAACTGGCGGGGCGATGTGACGCTGGGGCTCCCCCTTCTGTGAAGCGACGGGATGGTTGGGAGACACGGCCCTTCTCCCAACGCCGAGCCTGCACCCGTCGGTCAATACGTATTGTGAGGGCGATCGCCTCATCAAGGGTCGTGGGAGTCTCGTAGGAAACCATCTCATCTTTTACATAGTCCGCCAAGCTGTGAAAGTAGGCGTCCACGATGGCCTCCTCGTTCCAGCGACTCCGACTGGCGAGCGTTCTAAAGTCAATGGAGAAGTCAGTGACAGTACGTCTCCCTTGGCGTATCTCCATCAGTTCACGGGAGGTGTCTGCTGCGGGTGAGCCGGCTCCAAAAACCTTCAGAAGTTCAGCCGCGAACCGGTCAAACGACACACATGTAGGAGAGCGCCCCTGGTATTCTGCAGTTCCCCACAGCCTGGCTCGTCCCGTCAACAGATTGATGGCAAACGCCACCCTCGTTGCCTCTGAGGCGAAGTTTCGTGGCTGAAGGTCGAAGGTAAGTTGGCAGTTGGTGATAAAAGCAAGGACTTCTTCCGGATTTCCCCCGAACCACTCAGGCAGCCCAATTTTGGGTTCTGAGCCGCCGATGGCGAGAGCAGCGCCTGACTGAGCAGGCTTAGGAGCCGACTGTCCAGTAGAGGGGACCGAAAGACCGCTCTCACCAGAGGGCGTCACCCGGGCTGCAATCTGGGCAAGTTGTCGTGCCTGTGCAGTCCCTTGCTGCTGCAAAAGCAGAACGAGTTGCCGAATGTGATCGGTGGTGCCCATCAAGGAGGCCACGTCACCGGCGACCCGCCCCAATTCTCTCTCCGACTTCTCCAGTCTCTGCAGGGCGGAGGGAGGCTCAGGTGACTGGCCTAAGTCAATTGGCTGGTCCGCTGGGTCCATAATGGTCAGTCCGTTCTGTCACGGGACCCAGACAGACAAACACGGACCCAAGTGCGTAACCTCAAACAATGGACTTTATTAAAGGGTTCGGGGAATGGGACAAAGTCAAACACCCAAGAGGGTAGACAGGTAATAGCCTCCACTCGTAGGAGCACACGGGAGAGTAGACGGATGTGCTCACTGATCAGACTCGACCAGCGACGCGGAGTCGAGGGTAATCCGGAGTCGAGACCAAGGGCAGCAGAGCAGAGTAGAGGGCAATCAGGAGTCGATACCGGAGGGCTGGAGAACCAGGGAAAGCCAGGGACGGACCGGGGTCGAAGCCAGGAGCAGGTGAGTCAGACGGGCAGGAGTCGGCACCGGAGGGCTGGAGAACCAGGGAGAGCCGGGGACGGACCGGGGTCGAAGCCAGGAGCAGGTGAGTCAGACGGGCAGGAGTCGGCACCGGAGGGCTGGAGAACCAGGGAGAACCAGGGACGGACCGGGGTCGAAACCAGGGGCTGGAGAGTCAGGCGGAGTCAGGCAGGCAGGAGTCGGCGCCGGAGGACTGGAGAGCAAGGGAGAGCCAGAGACGGACCGGGGTCGAAACCAGGGGCTGGAGAGTCAGGCGGAGTCAGGCAGGCAGGAGTCGGCGCCGGAGGACTGGAGAGCCAGGGAGAGCCAGAGACGGACCAGGGTCGAAACCAGGGGCTGGAGAGTCAGGCGGAGTCAGGCAGGCAAGAGTCGGCATCAGAGGACTGAAGAGGCTGACAGACAGACAGGGGAAACACAGGCACAGACGGGAAACGAGCAAACACCGGGAGATAACAGCTAAAAAGACGTGAAGAAGTCAGGAGTCAAAATAGCTTGCCGCGGAGTACACCGTGGTTCGCAGACGGACTGACAGTGAGAGAGTGAGAGAGGTGAGTATAAGTAGCGAAAACCCCCGGGAAACTAAACGAGCGTGAACGAGCGAGAAACGAGGAGTGCAGGTGAGGAGACTGATTGAATAATAACGTGACGATCACAAACCAGGAAGTGCAGGTGGAACGGATGATAATAATGACGGTGAGTTGGGAAACGAAGCGAGGGAGATAATGGGGAGAGTGAAGGAGATAAACTACTCATTAACTAAACCAGGAAGTGCAGGTGAGATGAATGAACAAGACAGCGAAGGGGAGGAGCGGTGCAACACAGTGAATGAAAACAAAAAAACTACGAAATAATCCTGAGCCCAGAGTGACACCGTGACACTCTCTGTCTCTCTTGCTTTCTCTCTCTTTGTTCTCTCCCTTTCTCCCCCCATCTCTCTCTCTCTTTCTCTGTTTCTTCTCTGTCTCTTTCTCTATATTGCTCCCTTTTCTATCTCTTTCTCCTCTCTCTCTCCATATCTCTCTTTTATCTCTCTTGCTTCCTGTCTCTTACTTTCTCTGTGCCTACTGATGGCTGTTTTTTTCCTCTTCATATTTTTGGTTTAACTCAGTGTCTGTTTTTGTGAACAAGCCGTCTTTTGTTGTTGCCTGTGTGTGTTGGGGTGCGAGCATGTGTGTTGGGGTGCTTTAAAGGGCATTGTGCATGGGTGTGTGTGTGTGTGTGTTTCACAGGGCACATGCAGGACCTGCATGTAATCAAGAGAGGAGGGGTAGGGTGGGCGGTAATCTCTCACTTCACTTCAGACTTGAGAAAATGGAAGTGCCATATTTTTTGCCATATCCAGCATTGTTTTCCTCTTTCTATTTTATCACCTTCCCTTCCTCTCACTCTGCTGTTTTAAATAAATTTTAACAAACTCCCTTTGATCTTCCTGCTATCTCTAAACTAATTGGAATTCATCGCCCGTGAAACCATACCTGATTTTGAACCATGCTGGCCTACATTCAGTAGCTCCCTAATCTCATAATTGTAATGACACCACCGTGCCCTATGGTTGTGTTGTAAACAATGGTGCCCACTTTTCTAAAATAAAACAGTATGGGAGGAACAGTTTGAGCACTTTGTCTCAGATTTTCCACAGCAAATGATGCAGAGAGAGCCAACACAACTTTTGAGGCTTTTTCTGCTTCATTGTTCTTATTTGGCAACTAAAGGATATCTCTCTTTCACAGGTGTAACAAACCGTTTTTATGGTTCTCTTTTTACTGTCTTGTAACAATGTATAATATTATGTACTTACAGTATACATACCTAATACTAATGCCTCATTTCCACTGACCAGAATACCAGGCAAATTTTAAATTTCAGAACAGCTACTGGACTGGGGAAGTAGATGGCTGGCTACACACACACATTTGAGATTATGCTAAACACACACACACACACTATATGCAGCACTGGAATATTCCTACAGAAACACAGCAAACACACACACACACACACACACACACACACACACACACACACACACACATCATGCAGAGTTGGAATCTGAAGCGTTGGAAACAGAAGCACAGCAAACACACACACACAAACACCAGGCAGAGTTGGAATTAGTGGTGGGCATAGATTATTTTTTTAATCTAGATTAATCTCGCTGTAATCATAAAATTAATCTAGATTAATCTAGATTAAAATGGCTCATTTGAATTCTGCTGAAGGCATCCGTGCTAAAATATCAAGGTGAAAGCAGAGAGTGTTGAGGGAGGGAGAGTCGCCAACAGCCGTTTGCTCGTGTTCTATTATGCAGTGCAGAGCAGAGCAGATTCTATGTTCGTTTCATTGAAATGAGTAGGACACATGTGGAGTTTAACTAATAAATTGGTCATTACATTTCTCTGGAGTTGTTAAGGGTTTCAAAATGAACAGCCGTTTGCTTCCGTGTTCTATTATGCAGTGCAGAGCAGAGCAGATTCTAGGTTCGTTTCATTGAAATGAGTAGGACACATGTGGAGTTTAACTAATAAATTGGTCATTACATTTCTCTGGAGTTGTTAAGGGTTTTTTGGAATCATGTGTCACAATCCGCAACTATTTGTAATCATTTCAAGCCTAATAGTGTAAGTTGTTACTGTTTGGATTTTGAGAAAATTCGCTTTATTTCAGGTCAGGCAGCAACCACTTACTATGTGGTTGTTAGCGCGCTAACGCTAGCGAACTACGCTAACGTAATGTTTTAAATTGAAAGCTGTCACTTTACTCACTAACACCCACCTAAATACTGTTACTGGTTATAGTGTAAGCAGACAAAGTAATATAAAGTTACAGGGTTACAGCAATGTATTAAATTCAAGGTGAGTCCGATCGCTGTTAGCGTTTAGCACATGGTGTTGTCATAGTTACTACCATTCACTTGAATGAGCTAGAGCTAGTTCGTTAGCTTGCTAGCTCGCTTTACAGACACACTTGTCTAAGAGTTCGAAATAGGAATTTGTTGGCATTTTGGTCCCATAGTAACGTATTATGTTGGCTTATCTTTGTAGAATCTAAGATCTTTGGTGAAAGTCATCATAGTTTGTGTAGTATAGATAGGGTGACCAGACGTCCCGGTTTGACCGGGACAGTCCCGATTTTTAGTCGCGTGTCCCGAGTCCAGACAAAAGCCTGTCGGGACGCAAAAATGTCCCGGTTTCCACCCAACACCACATCAAGCTGTCCAAATTATAGCAATGGTATATACAAAACTGTTAAATTAAAGCCCAATGAAGTTTCCAGTAATTCAGAGTCAATGTGTGTGTTTGTAGCCTATGTGAGTGACAATGGTAGGTGCGCTCTGCATAATCTTTGCAGTCAATGTTTCAATGTATCCTGCAGTATACAGCGGCCGTGTTTTAACGGTTTTCTTCGATAGCAGACTAGACTACTACATGACAATGCCTAAGAGAATGTGCACGCGCATGACGTCACACATAGTGTCCCGGTTTTAGACTCTGGAAATCTGGTCACCCTAATCTTGCAGTATACAGCAGCTGTGTTTTAACGGTTTTCTTCAATAGCAGACTAGACTACTACACGACAATGCCTAAGAGAATGTGCACGCGCATGACGTCACACATGTCCCGGTTTTAGACTCTGGAAATCTGGTCACCCTAAGTATAGACCCAGCTCCCAACCCAACTTTGAGAATAGATTAACGGCGATAATTTTTTTATCGCCTGATAAGAGTCTCACGTTAACGCAGCACGTTAACGCCGATAACGGCCCACCTATAGTTGGAATATTCCTAAAGAAACACAACAAACACACACACACATACAAACATCATGCAGAGTTGGAATATTCCTACAGCAACACAGCAAACACACGCACACATGCGCGCACACACACAAACATCATGCAGAGTTGGAATATTGTTACAGAAACACAGCAGACACACACCAACATCATGCAGAGTTGGGATATTCCTTCGGAAACACAGTAAACACACACACGCACACACACACGTGCAGTCTCCATAGCGCTCTGTTTGGCTGTCCATCATTGGTTGGTGGCCAGCCAGTGGGGCACTGGGTGATAAACACGGAGGCGAGGCCATGACAGTAAGATGAGGTGAGTGCGGCCAGCTGTCAGGACACAGGGCGCATGGCACTGATCAAAACCCCTCTGATGGAGCAACCCTTGCAGTTTTGTCCAAATGAGCATTTATTTATTTATTTATTTATTTATTGGTGGGCCTCACCTGTATATGCGGTTCAAAAAGACCCAGTAACAAACTTCACCTACAGTATACGTTTACCTGGACACTTTTATACCGATTTTTTATACAGACGTGTTTGGGTCCAACTGGCAATTAGACGTCTATCCTTAACCTGCTGCTACCTGCACGTAACAGTGACTATTAGAACGTATTGTACCACACCATGGAGGGATTCTTGGACATACCTTCGGATCTATTATTGTTCTATTATTTTATAACACAAAAAATGTGTTTCGCCCAAAATACAGGCAAGTGGAATTTACCGGTTGGCTTTGAGAGGGCATGTACTCAATGTCAGTTGAAGAGATGTGAAGTTTAAAAGGCTAAGTAATCCTGAATGGTAATTATTACACTGTTAACATTTTTATGTACATTCATTTTTAAATGTTTATCTTACCACCTGCCACCTTCCAACTGAAAACAATGGAACATCATTTGAAACAATTGGTTACCTATGGCTCTTCATTTGCATGAAGTTCAGCAACTTTTACTGCTCACCTCACTGACCTACATCACCACCTGCCGCCTTCCAACTGAAAATAATGGAATATTCCACTTCGCCCGTTATTTGGGGCATTTTGTATTTTGAGATAACAGGAGAGGAGAAATGCACAAAAACAAATCTCACATCTTACTTTTATCTTTTAAGCGGTCATTTTCAAATTGATGTGCAATTTTCTCCCAACTCCAAATGGTGTGTGGAAAGAAAGGTGGACTGAACAATTAACAGTTAATACCGCCCTTTTTCTCCTCTCCCATCTCCTGCTCTTCTCTCTCCCTCTCTCTCTCTCTCTCCCTTCCTCTCCCTCTCTCTCTTTCTCCCTCCCTCCCTCTCTCTCTCTCCCCCTATCTCTCTTTCCTGTACTTTTAAAGTCTCTCTCTCTCCCTCTCTCTGTCTCTGTCCATCTGTGAGTAGTGACTCAGGTGCTTTTTAGCAGGACACCCTTTGGCTCTGAATTCCCTCGCCTCCCTGTCAGTCCTCAGATCCTTCACATAGGGGTCAGCGAGAGAGGAGGAAGGGCTCCATTTTGGAAAGAGGGATTGAAGATTGGAGATTGAAGATTGAAGATAACCTGTCTGTGTGTGTGTGGTAGAGTCCACTACCCAGCAATGTAAAACTAGCAGTTCGGCCAGAAAGACTCAGAGAAGAAGAGTTTCAATTAAACCAATTTAATATGGTCAGAATTAACAACTGAACATTAAGTAGGAAGTAGATCTTCTTTGGCGTAGGTCCGGTCATCAGCCTGGGTCTTATATATACAAAATAAAAACAGTCAATGATTAGCTGCTGGGATTTAAAACTGTTAAAGGTCCACTGTGTAGTTTTCTTTTAGTAGTTAATTACCAAAATGTATGCTGGCCATGAACAAATTTGATCTTTTTCATGAATACTTACACTCCTGGCATTCTCTTGAAGAGTTTGAAGAGGCAGTCACCTGAAATTGTTTTCTAACAGTCTTGAAGGACTTTCCAGAGATGTCTGCAATGTTATTAGGAACATGAGATTAAAAATTGAACATTGAGATGTCTTTACTTTCCATTGTCATTTTCATAGCATCAGCAGAAGTGCTCAGTGACCTGATGAGGTTCTGGATGGGGTGGGAGCACGAATCAGAGAATTCAACGAGAGGGAGCTGCGATGCCATGGCCCTCGTGCCCTCTCAATTTGGCCTTTTGCCCTTGAAAAATATCTGCCAGAAGGCCACAGTGGCCCTGATGCCCTTCACAAAATTGACAACACAAAGGCCCAAGTGGCCTTGCCCCTAAAATGACGAAATTCCAGCCCTGGCCATGACTGCCTATTATGCACTTCAATGCAGACCCTCATTTAGTTACCTCCCCCACTTTTTCATATAGTCCCCTATAAAACCCCTCCTAGGGACATGTGACAACCTGGTAGCTAGTTCCAAAGGTAGCATAATACTGCCATGGACTCATCCAGCAGTTCTTACCCCTCTAATGAACCATGACTGCCAATTATGCACTGTAATGCAGACCATAATTTAGTTATTCTGTCCCTTTTTCATTTTTTTCTTTTCTTTCTTTTTTTGGGTGGTGGTGGTAGGGTTTTAGGACATGTCTTTAAATATCTAAGATCTGTGCAATGGTGAGACCAGCAGGGACCTTGCCTTTATAGATCAAAGCCAGTTTCAGAGGCTCACATGTATGGCTAGGGTGGAGCAGAAGGAAGGAGTTTTCTTAAGAAGTATTTTTGTACCATTATAGCTACAATCACTTACTGGCGTGGGAGGCTAACATGGGGACTTGATTCTTCGTCAACTAACTCTGCTTCAGGCAGTCTTGCAAGCCAGCATGTCAAAGGAGCTAGCTAGTTAGCATGTACATATGAAGCTGTAGTGTGTATCTTAGCTTAGCCATCTTTCTCAATTCACTTGCATCGAATAGTAAAATCATAAAGATAGCGATTCCGCATACAAACAAATACCAATTTCTAAGCTTATTTCTCGAGAAATACCGATGTAAATGCTTCCCCACCATGAATAAAAAAGTAAATGGGCATGACTATGGCTATGGCTTGTTATCCAAACAGCACAGTAAATTTTCTCCTGTGCAACAGAAACTCACTAGCCGTCGCTTGGTTTGTGTCGTCATTTTCAGCATAATTTCAGATAAACGTTTCTTACAAGGCCATAACATGACAGATTTCCGATCGAAGTAAATATGTTGTGCTGTGTCCTCTCCGGTTTAGAACAATGCCAATATCAAGACACAGAGTGCTTCTCATGTAAAATTATTTGATTTCAAAGTGACGCTAAAATGAATGGAAGTCAACGGACTGCTAAAGGCTATTGGGCCCTTTCCGGGTTGGGATTTTCCCATGGGTGCTTCAACTTCCGCCTATGCTCCTACCCCATTGGTTGAGGGAGGCGATGTTGCTGGCAGCTAGCCTGGTAAACCTGCTCCTCTTACTTCATTTCATTTTGTACAGAGGGACTGGACTTGAATCTCTTGAGGGTCATTTAGTTAGATTTCTAAATGTCATTAAAATGCTAAGTACACAGGCAGTCTACATAGTATAGCTTACCTTATCACTTCAATATAGATTATAGTGACAAATACATAGGCCTAACTAAATAAACCCATCATCTCAGCAAAAAAGAAAAGCGGACATGGAGCAGAAGATGGCTGCTGAGGAAAAAAAGGGGGTGTTACAACCAGTTACTGAGGGAGCTGGCAGATGAAGATGCCCTAAGCTACAAAAACTGGCTGAGAATGGACCAAGACTCCTTTAATAGCCTGGTGACCTTGTTAGAACCATCGTTACAACGGCAAGACACAGTGATGAGGGAGCCCATACCTGTGGGGGAGAGACTAGCAATTACATTCAATTACAGGACACACCTTCAAAGCACTCATTCCGAATCAGCAGACACAGTGGCCCTCATTTATCAAGCTAGCGTAGAAACCAGCACAAATATGAGCAGAGAAATCCTCGTACGACAGGGCTCACGTGAGATTTATTAAACATACGTATCACACCAATCCCATCGTAAGAACGAGCGTCTGTTGATAAATCCTGCAGCTGAAATCCATTGTAATTAGCCTAATCACGCCTTCTATAAAAGGGGGCTTGCAAGCCGCACCTCTAGAATTTACAACATGGAGAAGCGGAAAGCGGCAAAGAAAAGATATTTCACAGAGGCCGAAATAGACACGCTTACGGCCCAGGTGGAAACACACCGCCTGGTGCTCTTTGGCTAAAATCTGGCATTAAGAAAGACAAAGGACAAAAGACAAAGGTGTGGAAAGAAATCACAGCGGCAGTTAACAGCGTTGCCGAAGTTAATCGGACATCAGATGAGGTATGTTTTCCTCCTTTCTGTGATGGTCAATGAAACATTTGATGAAACATTAGATAAATTAAAATGTAACAATAAAAATATTTTTTTTACTATCATTATATTTATTATTTTATAGTATTATTATTTTCAAGAAATGTTATTTTTTTTCAATAAGGTCAGGAAGAAATGGTCCGACCTAAAACTGGCCACAAAGAAGTGGGTTGCTGAATAGTAAGAATGACTGCGTCCCCAAGAGGCTTAAAGAATACAGTTGACTGCGTCCCCAAGAGGCTTAAAGAATACAGTTGCTTTAACATTCAACACAAATGATCAAACATGAGGTTCATTAATCAAACTCAGTTTTATCATGTCAGATGAATCCGAAATGGCGTCCATGTCATCCAGAGGGCAACTGGACCCCTGTGATGAAGACGCTGAAAATGCTCAGTCAGCAGCTGAAGCGTCCGTGTCTGCCCCCCTGTCTGCAGCACCACACCGACTTGCGTTTTTAACTGCCGAGGTCCTACACAGACAGAAGAAAATTGTTAAGTGGATGATGGCGATAAATAATACTTTGCAGTCCATTGACAGCCTTAAAGACATCAATGAAACATTGAAAACACAAAATAAATAAATGATGACACAAACTTGTTCTCCTTTCTTTTACCTTTTACATAGGCGGTTGAATAATGAGTCACATCACAAATAAGTGTTCCAATTACGGGATTGTAATTGTTTATCTTTAAAACAAAAGTCACATAAACAGTGGCATTTTTTGAAGTGATTAGACTGTAATTTTAAGATAAGGATTTGTTGCGACTCATGAGACTTATGTATGCCCTCGCAGTCACCTCAAGTCGAAATCGAAAACTGTGTACACAACCTCAGAATAACATCGCCACCAGATTTGAGGAAAGATGGAACTTTCCCCACTGCATAGATGCTCTTGATGGTAAACATATTAGTATTCAGCCTCCCCCCAATTCAGGGTCCCACTACTTCAACTATAAAGGTTTTAATTCAATTGTCCTCCTTGCATTAGTGGATGCAGACC
This sequence comes from Coilia nasus, assembly GCA_027475355.1. Lineage (NCBI taxonomy): Eukaryota > Metazoa > Chordata > Actinopteri > Clupeiformes > Engraulidae > Coilia > Coilia nasus. Next base: position 31,638,318 of record CM050217.1, read on the forward strand.
TAAAATGTATGTATATTGATGTGGGGACAAATGGAAGAGTGAGTGATGGGGGGTTTGGGCCAAATGTGGCCTCAGCCGGACTTTAGACCAAAATAAACTGAACATTCCTCCATTGCCTGGCCGTTAACTACCTGTCCCTTATGCAATTGTTGCAGACGAGGCCTTTTGGGCTGAAACCATGGCTCATGAGGCCATATACTGTACAAGAACACTCCTGGATAAACCTAAACAGATTTTTAACTACAGGCTGTTAAGGGCCCGCCGTTGTGTAGAAAATATGTTTGGGGTTCTGGCCAACCGCTTCAGAGTGTTCAGAAAATCAATTCCCCTGGAACCATCTAAAGCAATAGTAATAACAAAGGCTGCATGTGTTCTTTATAATTATTTGAGAACTGGAACTTACACTTGTTACACCTACACCCCACTGAGTTTGGTCGATCATGAAGACACAGAAACAGGTCAGATTATTTGTGGTACTTGGCGAGAAGAACCTCAGCGTTTGCAACCAATAGCTGCTTCCTCTGACAAACACCCATCTGTACTAGCCAAAGAAGTGAGAGAGGAGTTCTGCAGCTACTTCAATTCAAATGGTGCAGTAAGCTGGCAGGACAATTCTATTCAGTAAAATATTAAATTAACCAAACAGTTAAAACGTTTTTTAATGGCAATAATTTATTAAATATTATTTAGATTGATCATTATTTCATATTTATTAAAAGAAGATTCATATATTAATATGATAACATCTTTCATAACATTTACAATAAATGATTCTTAATAAATAACATAAATAATAAAATATGTATAGCAATAATAAATAATTACTCCTCTTGTATCGCATGTGCCATTTTAATTATTTGTCTCTTTAATTTTTTTGGCTTTGCACTCGGGTATATCAAGAATGTTTTCCAAGTAATGTAAAAACCCTCATGTTTAGAGGCCGCCTTTCTTTTCAACACATCCAGAGCATAGTCCATGGCCTCAACAGCCTTTTTTCATTAGCTCTTTGTTTGGGTATCTTTTGGCTTTCTGAAGGGAAAGGTGAGAGGCCTCCCCCCTGAGATGTGCCATTTCCTTCGATCTGGGAGGATGCTGGAGTAGATTCTGGCTCCTGAACATCCAAGTTGTCTGCGCTTTCATCTACACTGCAGGAATCACGCAGAAACAGCAAGCTGGTGTAGTACTTCCATTTTGGCAAGTACACCTCTGCAGCACCACCCCCAGACTGTTCAAAGCAAAGACTGTTCGAAGATTTTAAATGTCTTCTTTACATCTTGCTCTGAGTAGTACAGTAAATAGGAACATAACAGTTAACAAACCATCACATAGACATAGACCAACAAGAGACATGTCATAATCAAACATCATACTGAATATTAGACTAATATTTGGAGAACAAAATGTAATTATTGAATATCACAACAAATCGAAAACAACTACTAACAATCCCATTACCTTCAGCAACTACATCTCTAAAGAGTTAGTTGGCACTTGCATTAAAAACCTTTCATAATGACACTTACCATTTACAACTGGATGCCCAATTAGTGAGCTGCTGGCATAGCTCCTTAAGGGCTTTTTTCCTCAGTTCTCTGTTCTTGTAGGACTTTGCCTTTACATTCCACAGGCACTGATGTTCTGTGTGTAAGTGAGGTTGATCAGTAGGTTTAAGTCATGTTGACAACTATTCATGCATAACATTTGTTTGTCACTGACTAAAATTAGATAATTGCTAGTTAGCTAGCAGCTATCAACTCCATTCAATCTCTATGGAGAAGTGGTTTAACTAACGGCAGTTTGTTACTGAATTGCTTAACTTACCCATGTAAAAAGTTATGAAAAGTCTCTCCATTTCTTCGGTCCACTGACACTGAACGGCTGCCATTGTTTTCTCAAATTTTCTGATCTGAAGCTTGCATACATCATACATGATCCTACAGAAAAACACACTACACAGAATTATATTTATACTATTTTACAGCTTATTAACATAAAACGTTTATGGTATGACGTCATATGACACGCCCATTTATGCAGTCTAGACATGTTCATGTTTGGCCCCATACTTATGTTGGCCTATTTTTGTACAATCTGAGAGAGCATTTGACAATACGAATGTTTTATTTATGCCAATAAAGCATTGTTTAATTGAAATGAGAGAGAGAATAAAAGCCTAGTTCCAGAGGCTGAAAATAATGGAAAAAGGGACAAAAACTAAAGATTTTTTGAAGTGCCTTTGTGCCCTGGCAGTAATTGATGCTCAGAGGTGGTGGCAGGCAGGAATGATTTTATTTTTTCCCCATTACTGAAAAACTTCACTCAGGACCACAGTCGCACCTGCAGGTCATCAGCAGTTAGGTAAACATGACTAAGGTCCTGAAGCTTTGTGTTGTCGACAGCAGAAATAGGATGCACGCAAGCTTCCAGCACTTTCATGATCAATAGATTGAACTCTGTAAGGGAGATGGAGAAGAGGTGTGTGTGTGTGTGTGTATGTGTGTGTGAGAGAGAGCGAGAGAGAAAGAGAGTGAGAGTATGTTTGTGTGTGAAAGAGAGAACAAAAGAAATAGAGTGAGAGAGAGAGATAGTGTGAGTGTTATCGTGTGTGTGTGTGTGAGTGAGTGTGTGTGTGTGTGTGTGTGTGTGTATGTGTGTGTGTATCTGTGTTTGTGTATGTTTGGGATTAACATAGCTACTGCAAAAAAACATACTACAAAGGTCTGTGTCTGACCTTTTTATGCTCCCCCAACCCCATCAGAAATGAAAGTTGTTCCTCTCAGGCAGCATGTCTGGCTACCACAGAGACAGAGAGAGAGAGAGAGAACTAGAGAAAGAGAGAGGGACAGAGAGAGAGAGAGAGAAAGAGAGAGGGATGGAGAGAGAGAGAAACGAATCAATAGCAATTAAGAATATAAACTGCTCTCGGCAGCCTGGTGGACATTAATGGCGAGTTATAGTTGTCTCACGAGGTTGCCTAGCAAGTTTTTTAATTTTATTTCCCCTTTTCCCTCATAATCGTTTGCCTCGTCATGAATCACAAGTCACCAAGTTAGACGTGTAGAACGCAGCGTGCGGATGACTGTGCTCCTCTTGCTAAGGTGCAAAGGAAAATTGAGGTTTCCGAAATAGGAGGGGATACCAAACCAAGCATGACCGTTAGTGGGATTGTCTGCAAGCTCCTCTTGAGAAGCAGTATGCTCACCACTTCACAGTTTTGTTTGTTTGGGAGAGTTGGTGAGGTGCTTCCTTAATCACAACACTAATTGACTACAAGCACACACACACACACACACACACACAAGCTTATGCATGCTGACCACATACACTCACACACACACAGGATTACACACACAACTTTCTTTGTCTCTCTCTCTCTCTTTGTCTCTCTCTCTCTGACTTTCACCCCTTATTCTCTCTCTTTTTCTCCCTCTTTCTCTTTTTCTCTTCTTTGTGGCTCTTGTTATTGTTTAGCTGTTCTGCGCTGCACAGTTTTAAATGGAGCAAGTCTTGTTTACGGCTCGCTTGGCTTAGCACATAAGCATTCTGTTTTGCTTGATGTGTGCTGCTGTGAGTGATTCCAGCTCCAGCTAGCGCTCATGAAATAAGGAGAGAGAGGGAGAGAAAGAGGAGAGAGAAAGAGAGACAGAGAGAGAGGAGAAGAGAAAGGTAAGAGAGAATGAAAGAAAGACCTACAGAGTAGGAGAAAAAGACAAAGGGATGGAGAGGATGAGAGGGAGAGAGGGATAAGGACAGAGGAAGAGAGACAGATAGAGAGTAAGAGAGAGGCAAAGAGAATGAAAGAGAGTGAGAGTGGTGGGTGGTCATGAAAGGTAGGTGCATGATAAATGCTATGCAGATGAGACAGTAGATGATTGTTGCACTCTGACCCACGGCAGCGCTGTCAACTGGCCACCATGCAAACTGGCCCACAGCAGCGCTGTCAACTGGCCATCATGCAAACTGGCATGGCTAACCAGAGATGATCAAGCATTTAGCACCAGAGACCAGATGCACACATAAGCCCCTTTCACACTGCACGACACGGGGTGGCGACACGGTACAACATGCTAATTTAACCCGGGACTGCAGTGTGAAAGCATGGCGTGTTTTTGACCCCTCTTCTGAAAAGGTGGGTTGAGGAGGCGTAGCCCAGTGGCACTGTAACATTACGCCACGCATATTG